>LIEC01012428.1:0-63315 GCA_001925005.1 Drosera capensis
ATAAAAGTTAGATCGTTTTCTTTCAATCTCACTTCATATGATATACTGTCTGAACATATAAGATGGCTCAACGAATCAGTGACTAAGATCATCAGAGGAGTAACACCAGTCTCGTTCTAATATACTTATTTCCTTTATAGATCTAAAATCAGAATTATAGAAAGTTCTAAAAATAATGCGGTATATATTTATGTTCATAATTGTGATGTTGTATATCAATCTAGGATCAAATTAAATCAATCAATGTTTACACGTGTATCTATAAATTCATTGTTGCTTTAGCGTTGATTCAAGCGCAGTTGAGTCAACATTGTAACTATTTGTATAGAGCAGCCATAGATTTGATATAGGATTCACATATTTATGAACTTGAGTTCTGAAATCCATGAACTTGTAGCCCCTGTTCCACGAAATGTTAGTCGCTCTGCGTATTACATCATCAAGAGCATAGTTGCAACTGCTTGTTATCGTCCTGCCTTGAATATGGGTGTTGAAACACTATGGGTTTCATTAATAAAAACCAATCAATCTTGTTGTCCGTTGCTTTTCTTCATAAGAGCCTAAGGTATTTTGTTTCATGTGTGGAAATTCTAATCACAATTTCAATTAAGATTGTATTATTGGAGGAAAGCTGTCGTCGGATTTCCATTATCGTTCTCGCTGTTTTGAGCAACACGATCCTCGCGTGATAAATTTCATGGCGATGAACGGGGTGAGTGAAGCTCAAGGCGGCGAACGAAGCTATTCATGGCGGCGAAGATGAAGAATAAGACGGCGGAATTTTGGGGAATGGAGTAGAATAAAGATTGATTCAAGTAATAATTTTCTTTTGTCAATTAAGGAGACAAAGTGATGAAAGTGGGGCCCATAAAAAGATGTGTTTCACGCGCATGTGTTTTTCTTTGTTCAGTTGGTATTTGTGTGTATTTTGTGTTTTATAAAATGGACCCGTTAAACAAAAAATGAGTTATTGGGACTAATGATTTGGGCTGAGTAATTGAATAATAATAATAATAATATATTGGGCTTAGGTTATGAGACACATTAAATACGGGCCTAATAAATTATGAATTAGAAATTTCATAACGATATTCCTAATAAGCACAATTAATAAATAAATGTGCACACGATAAATTAATCTTGGTATGAGCATTAAAATTATGGTATTTTAACGATTTAGTATTTATGTTATGAGTCGCATCCAGATTGCACCAACCGGAGAAAAATAATAAATAAAGTCTCTAAATATGGACATAAATGTAAAATGACATAATTAATAAGTATGATTATAAAGTGAAATACCCCATAAAGTATAAGCACAATTATGTGAGTGACATAAGGATGTCCCGTCCGAGAAATTCAAGATTTAGTTGGTTGTAATTCCCAAAAGAACCTTTTTTACTAAACTTTGGATTGTATCTCGTAAAGTTTTGGAATGTCTGTGATTTTAGTATGTGTTCACCACTATCCAAAGGAGGTGATTATGAAATTAAATTTGTAGGGATATATAAGAAGCATATGGTTGGGAAGTGACTAACCGGAGGAGTCTATACACCCAAAGATGGTAGATTGCGATGGTTAGAATATATTCTCAGATCCGTTTAGAAGTTCTCATTTCATGTCTTGCATTCTGCCCAAAGGTGATTGCTTGATTATAGGTGTAGCCTTCAATGTGTAAGCTTATACGATTTTTTTAAATAACACATTGGTTACTCACGTGGTGTTAATTATCATTTATTTCAGTCACCTTCCTTGTCAACAACAATATGTTCATAATTAAGATGTTTAACCGCTCTAATTTCATGAAATGGGAAGAAGATTTTCTCTTTGTTATGGAGATGGCCGATGTGCATCAGGCACTAGTCAAAATAGACCAGGATCGTCTAAAGCTGAAAGTAGTTAAGGCACCAATCACACGATCATATCGTTAAAGCAACATATTAGAAACCCCTCCTCAGCAAACCCTTACCCCTCTCCATCTCTCTCCCTTTCGCGCCCGCCCCGCAAATCTTAATACTCTCGCAGTCCCCTGCGTGTCGTCCCTTTCCATTTAGATTACTTCATCGCCGGAGATCTTGTTCAGTCTCTATGCTTGTGGTTGTTGTGGTTGTGGTGGGATCGGTGGAGTTTTGAGAATGGAGAAGACAATCGGGGAAGAAAGAGAGAGAAATTGTGTGGGTGGGATAACATTTTTTCGTGTTATATATTTTAATAATATTTTTAATAATATTGTATAGTAGAGTAATTTTTTGAAGTTTTTAGTATAAAAAAATTAATTTCTTTCTTTATTTTTATATTAATTTATTATCATTAAAAAAAATACTCAATCTTCATCAAAATTAATAAATACATAAAATCTTATATTAGATAATTATTATATTTAATTTGAAATGAAAGAAATAAGATTTATGCACACTACTCTTTTTAGTCTCGCACAACGCATTAGCTATATACTCTTACTAGAGTAGTATTGGACTCTGTTGACTCTGTTCACAGTATGTTTTTTGCATCCATTGTATTGTAGTCATGTGTTCTTCATCTCCGCCTGGTTTCTATATAAAACCACCAGAATCTTACGAAATTATAAAAAATTATCTCAAATCATTTTATTTATAAAAATACTATTTAAATTATATGATATTTTCATAATATCTACTACAATTAGTCAAATCGTTAATTTAATGTTTTAGACACAAAATTACAACATTACCCGTAATTGAAATAATAATCTAAATTTCATCACACCTTTTTTCTCATCTCTTTCATCGCATCCCTTGTTATCTTCATATTATTGAATGCACGATAAAATTGATGTATAATTTGAGTCTAAAAATAAAAGAATAGAATGACGATGATTGTGATTTGAATAACCGAGTTCACAAAATTGGACAAGAATACTAACGTTTGAGAATGAAAAAGATCACAGAATTAAAAAAAAAGTGAGAATTATCAATTTATCATATTTTTGGAACTTATTTACCAAGAAGTCACACCTAAAATATCAATTATCATTTGGTTTTTCTATTTTTTTATAAAAAATGATTTCAATTATGTCATTCTAAAAACCAATTCATTCCTTTTCAACTATTATCTCAATTTATTTCATATATTCTCACTTCCATTTTAATTTAGTGCAACCCTAATAAACTTTTCCTTTAACACAAATTGACAACAAGTTTCAAAATCCTCAAATTCTCACATCCAAATGATCCCTTTCAAGTTCAATTCATCATCCACAATGTCGAACAAGTCTGATCAGATCCCCAATTCGATTTTCCTCACAATCACAATCCCCAAAATCGACTCCCTAAATGACCCAAAAGTCTATCAAGTTCATTTTTGCTTGAGAATTCAATTTATATGAAACACGAGTAGTGAAATAAACCCATTTGAGAAAAATGCGATCTTTGATTGTTTTCATTTCTTGATTTTTTAGGTTTTGATATTTGGTTTTATTGTTTGATTAAAAGTTTTACTTGGTGGATTCCGATCAAAGAAAGTGGCTCTTTCGGATGTTGAAGATCAATCGATCAATTGATTGTAGACACACTGTTATGTATTTGTTTGATACCGAAATCATTCGATGAAAATGAAAGGGAGTATTGTACTCGAAAAATCGGACGGATTATTTTGACGAATTATTTGTGACAATAAGAGTACTGAATTATCCAAAAAGTCACACACTATCGTCAACAATGGATGCACGGTGACAACGATGACGATATGATGACAATAGTTGTCCATGAATTAGATTAAGGTTTTATTATGTTTTTTTTAATATAATTAATTGTTAAAATATTTTGTTTCCTAAATATAAA
Source organism: Drosera capensis (assembly GCA_001925005.1). Lineage (NCBI taxonomy): Eukaryota > Viridiplantae > Streptophyta > Magnoliopsida > Caryophyllales > Droseraceae > Drosera > Drosera capensis. The sequence goes on from LIEC01012428.1 coordinate 3,819, forward strand.
ATGGAAAAATTAGAATAAAAATTATGATGGTGACTAATTGGTAAAAGAAATCTTTTATATAATTTATTAATAAAAGATTTCCAAAAAAACGAACTATTTTCTTATAGAAAATAATAAGAAGATATTAGATTGTGATACAAAGAGTGAAAAAGGTTATATAGATGAAAAGATTAACATAGAAAAAGAGGAAAATTTCAATAAAACATTTAATTGTGATTTGACTAGCAACAATTCATTATGAAAATATCATATTATTTGGATAGTTTTTTATGAATAGAAGTGATTTGGGATGTGTTTTTACACATATTACGACTTAAGATGCTTTTTTTATAATTTCGTAACATTCAAATGGTTAGAAGTAAAAATCCCCTCCACAGATTATTCAAGCGGAAAGTATTGTGCATATTCTATCAACAGTTGAGCTCCAATGGACCGACCAAACTCGATTGTATTCAACAGGACTTCATTGATCCATTGCTACATGATATAATCCTATGACTATAGCGGTTATAATTCATTGTTTTGCTTTGAATTCTCGATTGCTCTATACTTGAATCATAATTTAGAAAAACCTCCCTGCCGATAAGTATCTATACCTCTCATTTCTTATACTGAAGCCGCTTTGCAGGCCGTCAGACCTGCTCGCACAATAACAATAATTACAACACTATGGTATACCAGCAACAGACAGCGGGCATATATGCATCTCATAACATGTCTTTGTTTGATAATTGGTCAGGGGCCTGATATATCCTACTAACTTCCCACGAGTAAAAAAATCATCGATGCATACCATCAACTACACAGTTTTGGCAACTCCTGCAACACCAAAAAGATAAAAAAAATAAAATAAGAGAGATAAATCAATGAGTGAATAAAATACATAGAGAAACATTGGACATCCACATCAACTTAAGTGAAATTCAGATTTACCTACAAGAACTCAAGAAGATGCAGACAGTAATTCCCATTAGATGAGATAACCTGCATGAATCATTCACTGGTTTCACCAGCGGAAATCTACTAGAAGAGAGAAGGGACTTCAAAAAATTCACAAAATCATAAAAAGATCATGATGTGGTTTAAAGATTCTTACTGACTTGTACCTTTTCGGCAGCTGAGGAGCCCTGTGCGGACACAATTAAGCAAATCAGATCATGCAATGTTCTGCTCAAATGCTTTCCCCAAGAAAAAAAAAGATCCGCTTCCTGAAAACTCGAGCTAAATCAACTATTTCAAACTCTCTCATTTGCTTGGTGACATAATCGCACTTCAGGCCGAACTTGCTGTTTCTCTTTGACAACCTGTTTGCTATATCGATTGATAAGCTGGCCAGGTCTCCATAACTGGTTAGCACTTTCAAGACAGCGGGTGCATAAGTGGGATGAGAAGCAAGTCTATTCAACAAAATCAGAGCCTCTTTCATAAGCAAGGTCCTGCATTCAAATATAACGACAGATTATATAACGACTTAAAGGAGGGGTGTATATCGCAGCGAATATACAGACCAAAAACATGATAAGGTATGCACATTTGCAAATCCAATATCAAAGTTAGGCACTAACAATGCATGAAATGTAAGAGATCAGGTAATAAGGTATGGGTGAGATACCATGAACAATGACAGATACACTTGGATCCACGACTTGGCCAAATATTGACAGAAAAATGGGCACAGCAACATTCAGTTCACTACCCAAAAACTGAATTCAGTTTCATAAACTCCAATAATACAACAGAGTATTTGTAAAGAAAATCCTGTATTCATCCTTACCAGTTACCAGGCACAGATAGAACAGAAAGTTACTAATGCATTCTAGATGTAACCCCAGCTATCAGCTCCGAAGTTATTAGCTTATGCACAAAATTTCACCATAAGATCTTAAAAGTCACATGTACCGCCGGATTGATATATAGACATGCGATTAGATTTTTGTCATGGTAGATGTGACAAAGCCTTTTCCTGTTATATAATCTTACAGTTCTTTTGCTAATAGAAAACTAGACGTCACCAGAATGCTCATGGGGCAGCTTGAGGAACCAAGCACCGCATATCAACTTGAAATTAGCATTACCTTTCTCTGGATATTGCTGGCTCAGTGCAATTTTCTGAAGATTCTGCATCTGCTTCGGATACAAGTACTCGGAGGATTAGACCCAGAAAGTTGGCTCGATTAGGTAGCTTATGAATCAAAAGAAACTCAAAGCCAGTTTTCCCTGAAGAAGCCAGGAAAGCCAATACAACAATTGCTCGCCTGCACAGGTGTAAACCCTGAAATCACCAATGAACTTATGTACCAATCAATTTCGGTAATCATTACTCTCGTACAGAAAGGAAGCATAAAATCCAAAGTAGATAGATGTACGATCAACAATGGCATCACTTCTATGACACTATCTTTCGGTGTACATTTAAGGGCCTCAGCAGCAGACAGGAGGAACTGAGATTTCGGCTAGGCTAACTAAAATGATGAACCATGTCAAGCTATCCCTATCGGATAAACCAAGGTTATAGACAGTTCAGAACTGTCTAGCATCGTTTCAAAATGTGGTCAGAATCTACGTCTCCTTTCTCCACAAGGTATCGACATTAGCGCCAGAAGCATCCATTCAAAATGACTAGTACTCATCCAAGTGTGCGACAAACCAGGACCAAGAAAATGCTACGCTTCAACACAGAATAACAGTGAGATTCAACATTGGAATGAAGCATGAAAATAGTAGCACAAGGCCTACCAGTGCACTGTTCCTACAGCAAGATATGCACATTCCCAGACCATCAAGGATGCCAAAGGACAAGCAAGCAGAAGCTGTGTTAGCTCCAGCATTTGGAGCTCCGGCAGAATTTGAATCTTTAAAACCCGAACAAAATGCAGCCAACAATTTAGGACCTTTCAAACACAAAAGAAAAGAAAAAGAAAAAAAAAAGAACCCATTCAAAACTAGCAAAAATGGGGAATTGAGACCAACTTGAAGTTTCAAGGTATGCATCTAAACCCATAATCTTACAAGCTCTGGCCCTCCTAACCAGAAAGCTGTCAAATCATAAGAGAGCATAATTAACAGAAATGGACACTAGAAACTAAAAGCAGGTACAGTCCCCACAAGCCATGACATAAATAAAATCTAATTAACTTTTTCCTGCTAGCTTAGACCTCTTTAGCATGATCTAATGCAACGCCAGTGTGTCAGATGATCAAGATTTAGATTAATTTAAAGATCCAAGCATGGTCATAGGGGTGATATAAGTAAAGTTAAAAGGGCACAGGATGCAGCTTCCTGAAAATAATCATAATGATGTTCTTGTTACTTTTCCCAAACTCTCGAGCACAACATCCTCTACTACTAGTTAAGTTAGCACTCATATATAGGCCAATAAGACTCAAAAGAAAAGAGGCCACGGCTCAACAAGAACAGATCAATACTACCGCAGAAAAGTAACATCACTTACAATTAAGCAACAGGTACAGAAGGTGAAGTGCCATTTCTTGCAAACGTAAGCCAGCTTCCTTTTTCAACAGTACAGAAACAGCTTCAAACACTGCTGTGTCCCCAAACCTATGGCAAGCAAGGACACGCTCTTCAGCATCGGAATGAAAATTATTCATTTTGGCATATGTATAAGGTCGAACGAATGTACAGAAGGATCTCATACTCTATCTCATTGGATCTCATTTTTAAGTTCCGTTTAGTCAGAATCATGAAATACATTTCCTTCGCCCATAACATAAAAGTGCCTCGTAAACTCACTTTTCCCTTTCCCTGTAAGCATCAGTTCTCACTACAATGGTAATCATGATGGCAACTGCTTCTACTTGCACATGCTCATGGCCACTCATTGACATAGCAATCTGAAGCATCAGTTCGAAAACACGTAACACATCTGCCCGAGAAATAATTAATGGAGCGCAGAAATCCCAGCCACTGTGATCCTCGAGAAATGCTGCAGTGTCTATTCCAATCTTGAGTGGAGCAAGTCCTGAGCTGGATATTCCATCTTGGCCAGCACCTTTAAACCCCAATGAATCTGCAATGCGACTTCCGATTTGAAGCCCCTGAACCTTGACATTGTCCCTGAAAAGTAACACTGACTGGATCAAACCAAAGTTCAAGCAAGAGGACTGATGACTGTATATTATGTTAGGTACTGTCAAAGGAGGAAAGCTAACAAAAGCTGGCAGCTTTCTTCTCAATTTAGAAGCCATCAAGAAGTGGCATATTGTGGCTAATAAGTGAACAGCATAAGATACAGCAATTACAAATATCAAGAAAAAGGACTGGCCTAGATCATTACTGATCAACAGGCAAACCACATTATTTTTATCCTACCCTATGGAAGGGTACGAAATCTTAATGGATGTGTACTCTTAGCCTACTTTCTTTCTTAAGTTGAAAACAGGGCATATACAATCTTATTAAGCATTCTAGATGCAAACAACCTCACATAATGTCATAAGGAGAATAACTTAGAAAAAAGAAACTGGCAATCTTATATTGAACTCCTCTACAAAGCATAACTCAGATAAAAACAGCACATCAAGTTAATTCTCGCAGTTCTGACAGCTTATTGTCACACTTGAGTCGAAACAAAAATAGCGAATGCAAATCAAGCAGAAGCATCCTCTTTTCCTCAATCAGACCAGGAAACAAGGCCCATGAAAGCATCAAGATTATACAGAACAATTATGCATGCAAAACAAAACAAAGGGCATGTGCTATTCTCAAAATTCTTCACATATTGATGGCTTTCTCATTGTTGTGGCTCACAATAGCCCCAAAGCATATACAAGAGTAATCAAAACTATATCAATTCACAGAGATAACGGTGTCAGTGGGGGATAAGGGAAACTTAATGCAAACAGCACATTACAAGAGAATTCCAAGTCTTGAAACTGAATGACAAATAATATTCACTACAAAATTCGACGTATTGAAAAATAAAAAAGAAGCGAATCTGCACACTTAATGTAATACCTTCCACTACAGCTTTTTCCTGTCGGTAAAAGGAGATCCAAGACAGCGTGTAGGATTTGCAAAGACCTATGAACAACAATAACCTGCAACAAATGTAAATGATACCAAAAACAAGCTAGTATCGAAATGAATCTTCATATAAACATAAAACCACTTGACATGAGTAACTAAAATGCCATGAACGACACTAAAGGTAACACATCACACAAATTGAGTAATTAAAAGTACAATGCAATAGGATGAAACAAGTTTTATTCAGTAGAAAGTTAGGTCTTTTGCCCACTAGGCGGTAATGCTCTCGGACTTGGTCAAGTGCTAGAGATGAATGAAGTCAGGGAAGGACTAGATGTGGAGTACAAAAAGTTTACTACGGTATACTTGATGCCTCAGGAGTAGCCTGCGTAGACAGGAGAAGAAACATCCTAATTCAAAAATTAGAAAAATGTTTCTGAACCACCAAATTTTCAACCACCAAGCACGAAAAGATGATCTGCCTTTCAAGGTGGATATTGAAACAATTCATGAATCATGGACCACTTCACTCTTGGTTTTTAGGGAAGTACATATTCTAGGCTTTCCCATAGCAGTTTAAAGTACGGATTAACCTGTGGTGAGATAAACTTCTTCATTGGACATTCCTGTCAAGTATGCCTTTCAATTCTAAAGGGAAACCGTCTTTCCGTTTGCAGTACTATCCCAGACTAATAGGTGACATCCACCCCGATCTCTCCCCATATCTGTGACTTATTATGCCCATAGTGCCTCAAAGAGTCAAGCTAACTCTATTTCATAGGATGCTGGAGTTGTCATGTCATACAAGCCAAAGTTGAATACTTGAATGTCAACACCCAAAAATTTAATGGTCGACAAGGGTTTATGTTTATTCCTAATTCCTACACAACCATGAACTACAGAAGCGGGTATGGTTCCCACAATGCTCATTTGAGGCCCAACAAATCTAATTTAAATATGACTATGTGAATGGGGAGACAACAAGATGGACGAAAAGGGCAATAGAAGTAAAGAACTCTCCATCTCCATATCACTAACAAGAAAACCTGTCCTAGCATTGTTCCTACCCTCAAACGTGAAATAAAATTCATGCATGCAATTGTGGCTAACAATGTAAGCTAGCAAATGTCCCTAAAATATTCAGCCATACACAAGTCCCCTGAAATAGAAAACTTCAAGCCTTTAAGGATAGGGGTGAAGCAGATTAAGAGGTCACTAAGGGTTTAAGAAGCTAGAACATACGAAGTCTAAACATATACAATAAGTTGGGATACTAACTTGGATGGAAATCACAAGTAACCCGAGAAAAGTAAATGTTGAGGAACCAACTCTACCAAAATTTTGAATTGATGGTAGAAAATCCTATTAATGTATATCTAAAACTTCCCCTCACACGAAGAGGGTCCACTAGTGGCAATAAATGGGGGACGAGAGGGATCGAACTTGTGACCTCTTATCACGGCCTGCTCTAATACCAGGATGAGGAACCAATTCTATCAAAAATCCAAACTGATCATCTCCTAGTCTTCTGATACCGACACCAGCAAATTTAGCAGTAAAAACACTGGCCCTAGTACACTGCAACTGAGATACCAAAACAGGACAAGGCAAATAAAATTAAGAGCGTACATTTTGAAGACTGCATAAGCTCAGTAATACTTCCAAAAGCGCCTGCAGTGGAACCGCATCATCCCCAACCTGCAGCATTGAATAAGATATAGTCCACTGAGAAACAGTCGAAAGTAATTAAATGGCTGGTCCTGACAAGTGACAACTAATGAATGGCCATAATGTTTGTTTTTCCCACAAACACGTACATGCAACATGGACCCAAGTGAATCCAGGAAACATGACAGACTAATACTCTGAAATCCTACTGTGACATGAAAATAGAAACAACTTCTTCCACCTTCTTGTTTGAATGAAACAATCTCAGCATGGTAGGCTGGATAAATTCCTAAGATCAGAGTTATGAAAAAGAAAGGAAATGCATGGATTCAGAAAACGCTGCGAGTTAAGATGGGTGTGAGGACCCATTAGAGATGGGAAAATATGAAGAAGAGGCCCTCAATAGAGTGCTTCCATAGAGAATCTAGGAAATAACAGTACAAAACCACCGTATAAATCAAGAAAACATAAATAAGAAATTCTACTGTGCTAATGATAAGATAATAAAATAAAAATACAGAGGACTGCTCAAATCATTCTCTAACATAATACCTCTGTCAACACGGCGTAGAGTTTAGATACTTTGCTGGTTTCGGAAGAATGCAGCAAGTCAGGGATCTTCAACATTCCAGAAATCATATTTGAGCCCGAGAAACTAAACAGGGCGCAAAATTCGGAGCTACATTTTTCAAGTAATTTGGCGACGAAACTTTTTCCAGAGTTTTTGCTCTTTGAAGACCACACTGTCAGCAGCCTTTTCTGAAGATCAGAAGCCAGGAGCACATCATCCATAGGTGCTGGACCAGCACAATCTTCATCCTCATCTGTCTGGATTCCAATGGTTCTACGAGCTGATAAACTCAATCAACCAGAATAGTAGAATACGAATTCATCAAAAACGAATTCAGAAATGCAAGACAAAGCAGAACACCACTGTTAGTCAAGACTGCTGAAAATGGTCATATCTTACCTTTAGTCTGTAAGTTGACATTTCTACTCAGAGTATTTTGATTTTCAGAACGCACGGGAACCATAGAATTGTCTTCACCATCTCTGCCAGCAATAGATTTTGTCTGTCAATATTTCTCAAAGGTTGTTAACAAATGGAAAAAGATAGATGTAGATTTATACAACAAACAATTCACACATCATACATAAATCAGGAGGAAACGCTAGCCGCTAAACACAATAACGAACTGAAAAACTCATTGCAACTGATGTTGGCATAATGCTGATGGCTTTTAGCACGGTAGCTTTGCAGGCAACTCACACAAAAATTCAAGAACTCTCATGCAATAGCATCATACAAAATGCAAATACAATTCTGTAGGACAATCTTACAGATTTGATATTTACATTTATGTCAACTTACATAAATACAGCAAGGTGGGTAACGTGGGTTCTAAAACAGCTTTCTCGAGCATACTGCATACCATGTGTCAAAATGTACCAAAGAACCAACTGAATGCATATCTAACATAACAGATACACATTTGACAACCTAGTTCGATAAACACAAATATATGAGCGACAAAAACAATTGAACCGTCCTTGGGGAATATAGCTGAATGGTCAGAAAGAAAATGGAGAGGACAACAAGAGAGAGGAAACAAACTGAGACAGCAACAACAACCTGAATATGAGGATTACAGAGTAAGACTCGTACACACATAGTCAAGGTTCTATAGAAAACTATAAAAATCACCTCCAATTCCAGTGCTAGTGTAGATAGAAAATTAGCTGTCCACAACATATATATTTCATGGCTCAACATAAAAATGATAGAAAACTCGTACAAAAATGTCAAAACACAAACATTCAGATACAAACAAGCAGATAATCCCCAGCAAAATAAGTAATGCGTGTGAATTCATACCATGTCAAACAGCTTCTTCGAGAGATGCTTTGGCTCCTCCTACACACACATCAACCAATAATTATTATTCAATGACTTTCTTCTCATATCCAAATATCTCTAAAAGCCAAATGCTGGTGTAGATACAAAAAATAGTCATGGGTTTTCTACCACAAGCTCGAAAAGCAATAGAGTAAATTCACAAACATTATATCATATTGGAATATATGACCAGAGAACACACCACACGTTCAAAACTTGCTATCTGATATCATCTCACACTTTTTAAGATGCCACTAGTTTTGTGAGTCTTCAACCATCAGTTCTTCCAGCTCTTGAGAGCGCTTTTACTCAAATTGATGTCAAAATAGCTAGGCATGTCAAAACAAGTCCATAACCGACAGCCTCCTTTGTTCACGGCTTTACATGGTGTTTGTAACTTCATATGTGGTGAGCCACTACTCGGCGTACACCTCAGAGTCATAAAAGAGCATTCACGTGTAGGTTTTCTTAATCCAAAAAAATATATCAAGTCTTTATCCCTATATGGATGGCAATTATATCTATGGGTTTCCATCTCAAAATCAATTAACAATGAGTGAGATGACTCAGGATCTATACATACAGTTGTAATATTTTTGCCTACTTGTTGTGGATAAACTATTCTCAACATGCCTCATAACACGAATGTCTCTTTTTGGGGATTAAAGTGTAGAATTGTACATATGTTTGGGAGGTGCAGAGTGTTGGGAGGTTGGGCCTACTGAGCTCGGGTACCATATTAAACCTTAGGGTTCCATCTCAAAACCAATTGATAATAGGTAAAGTGACTAAAGTATTTGTAATATGCATTACTTGCGATTGCCGACGGACAAGACAAGTTTCACGATCTTGAAGCTCAATGGGAGGAGCATCACTCTCGCATGAAGGCCCTCGAGGAGGAGCATGGTGAGCTTCGTGGAGAGGTGGAAGGTCGATTGAACTTGGTCGCTGAGGATATCTCCAAAACGGGTGAGACTCTACGAGCTTCTTTAGAGAACTCGATTTTCTTACGAAAGAGAACGCTGCTCTTAGGGAGGAAGTGAAGCGCGTTATGGCAGAGTTAACCCTTGTCAAACTAGCGATGGCGTAAGACAAGGGTGCCTCGACGTCTAACCTCACCCCCACTCCTTCGAGGGTTGATGTTCCTTGACCAAAGACATATAATGGTGCTAGGAACGCGAAGGAGATAGATAACTTCCTTTAGAGCCTGGAGCAATACTTCAAGGCTCATGGCATCACGGGGGATGCCATCAAGATAGACAACGCAACACTCTCTCTTGAGGACACCGCGTAGCTTTGGTGGAGACGACAGTATAGGGATGTTGAGAGGGGACTTTGCATCATCGAAACATGCGATGATTTCAAGAGGGAGCTCAAGAAACAATTCTTCCCTCAATGTGCCAAGCGGGAAGCGCGAAGCCGGTTAAGGCATCTTAAGCACAAGGGAAACTTGCGGGAATATGTGAAGGAGTTCTCGAAAGTGCTCTTGGAGATTCCGGACTATCCTGAATCCGAGGCCTTCTTTGCATTCATGGATGGCTTAAACACGTGGCAAGGCTAGAATTGGAACGAAGGGACGTTCAAGACCTTGCCACGACCATGTTCGTCGCTGAGAGTCTTGTGGAGTACAAGAAGTCCGAGAGCAAGCTAAAGGAGGAGCTTGAGGACAACAGCGAGGGAGAGGATGAGCATGGCGATAATGGAGCATCCAAGCCGCACAAAGCGAAACAGCAGTTTCGCAACGGGAACAAGGGTGACAAGCGTAGAGACAAACCCTCGAGTTGTTTCCTTTGTTTTGGACAACACATGACGCGTGATTGTCCTATGAAGAGTACGCTCTCGGCCATGATCGCAGAACGGGAAGAGCGATCAAGGCAATCCGAGGTGCAAAGCATTGGTGCCTTACAACTTAATGCCATGAAACTGACCACGGGGTCAAGAAGGCTAAAGTTGTTCGAGGGAAACGAAGTCATGGTTCCCATGTTGTCAAAAAACTTGCCACTAGGGGAGGTGAGCAAGGAGATCAAGCGGGAAGGTGCAATGAGCCGAAGGAGCCTCCTAAGCAGGGGAAGCGAAGGAGGACGGGGAAGAAGATGGATTCGGGAAACATCCAACCTTCGCAAGGTTCGTATGGCAAACTCCGAACGAAGCATGGAGGGTTGCTTCAAAGGTGCAAGGAGTGCGGGACGCCATACGAAACGAGGAAGCCAAACGCCGAGAGGAATCCAAGTGGCCATCGTTATGCCAAAGGGTGGCGAAGAAAGTCCGAGGGAACCTCAAAATACTTGGCAAGGGGAGCCAAGATAGAGGAACACGAGGCGGACCGAGGAACGAGGCACGAGGAGGCTTTGGCGCAACAGAAGCGCTTGCCTTGGGCTAAGGCAAGTTATGGGAAGGAGAGCTTGGCGCGCACGAGGGATGCTACGCACGGGACACGCTTGTCTAAGGGGAAGGCAAGGTGGAAACGAGAGTTGTCTTTGAGCGAAAACAGAGACAACAACAACGCTCACGGGAAGGATGCAAGGAGGACGTCCAAGATCGATGCTCGCGGGAAAGGCACGACGAGGGCGTCGCGGAATTAGGTGGGGGAGAATGACACGGGCTAAAATTTTGAGGTCCGGCCCGATGCAAAGCCCAATCCAAGAAAGGCCCAAAAGCTTAGCCAATGTCCGAAACCTTCCCCATTCTTCTACAATTTGTAGATAGGTTAGGGTTTGCTAGAGAAATCTAGAGACTTCTTAGAAACCCTAGGCTTGGAGGATTCTAGACACGGGGTCTAGAACTTTCCATGGTTGTGTATATAAAGGAGGGCTTGGCTCATTTTCCAAACCATCATTCGGGAACTCAACGTCCTCACGAGTATTGTAAACACGAGAGCATACAAACACCCAAGTTCTCCAAACACAAGTGTGTCATTCTCATCTTTGTTAGTGTTCCCACGAGTCTTGAGCGATAGTCTCAAGGGTGAAAGGCTGAACTTAGACACGAGGCGAGGGTGTCTAGGTGTCGCACGGTCTTAGAAACAATAAGTCCGTGACAAATAACACTATACATCTAGTCATTTCAACAAAAAAAAATACATCTAGTGATTATGTCCAGCTTATGTTACATTTTTTATGGTTTGCACGCATTCTGATACACACTTTTCAACAACTTTTTTACTTTTTCCACTCCACTACACCACTATTTCTCTTTTACAAAATCATTCTTACATAATCTAATGCGGTTATTGTGGATGATCAGTTCTATCAAAAGTGAAAACCGATGATGAAGACCCAAACAATGTATAGGTAACAGTTATGCAATCATCAACCTCGATATGAAACCCTAACCTTAATACTCTCAATTCCCTCATCTTCCTCTGCCGTCCTCCGCTCAACCTCCCCTCCTCCCTCCACTCCACACATCGAAACCTCAGTCTCCACCGGCCGCTGCGACAGCTCCGGCGGAGGCGAGAAGCAATCACCATAATCCGCATAACCACCACCAACACCAACACTCCGTCCTCGATGATTGGACGCTCGAAGAGATGATAATACTGTCCACCGAGGCAACGGCATTGCAGATGTGGTTGTGGTTGTGGTGGCGGGGAAGGGTTGAGGAGGAGGGTGGCGTTGTGCGCTGGCGGCGGCGGAGATTCTGTCGAATTCGTCCCAGAAATTGTTGTCGTCGACGGGGAAGACGTCGTCGTCATCGAGTGTAGTCATGTTTCGCGGGAGCGGTGAAGGTGGTGGTGGAGAGTGGAGGAGGAGGAGGGGAGGCAGGGGGTTGAGGGCAAGTGTTCTGAGAGGTGTTGTGTTCGACTGCTTCGAAAACGTTAACCCTCATCCTAATCCTTATCATTATCCTTATCCTTATAAAAATATAATATAATACAAATATAAATAAAAAAATATTAGTTCTCATTAATGATTTTTTATATCATTAACCCTTTTAATTCGTTTTAAACTTCATCTTCAATTTCTTACTTTTCTTTTCATTTTTTTTATATGAAGCTTCTTAATTTCATTTTAAATTTGTTTTAAGACAAACTAATTTGCTTATAAAGTAAATGATCGTAGATTTATATGGTTTTTTAAATTTTTTTCTATTAATACTTGATGTATTTGTTTTCACAGATAGACTTGATTGAAAGATTTTGATCAGCTTAATTTATAGTCTATCTATTATGAACTTTTATCTTGCAACGAACGAATTAATATTTTAGTATTATCTTCGTCCAACAATAATAACAACATCAAGATGATATACAAAAATTGATATATGTATTAACTTTTGCATGTAAAGAGTTGGATGAGTGCAATTTTGAGTGAATAGAGAGAAAAAGAAAAATATATAAAAAATAAATATGATATAAAATAAAGATATTCGAACTTTCGACAAATCGTAATTGGAATCATTATTGATAGGAATTAGTGGAGAGTTGGAAATACGTATCACCATCCGTCGTCATCGTTGTCAGAATCATTATTGATATGAATACTTATGCCAAACGAAAAAATCTCATACCTCTCGACAAAAAAAACTAAAGCCATCGTGATTGGTCATTATCCATCGTCATCAAATTGTAGTCGTGTAAGATTAAGTACGCCCAATCAAAAAAAATTGTACGACTCAATGATGCGATGCGACATATGATGGTGCTTACTGATTGCGACGTATGGTGATACATATTGATGCCAAATCAGTACGCATTATCATTCGCTGTCATCATCGTCGAAATTGTTATTGGAATGAATTAGTATATTGGACAAAATCTCAAGCGTCTTTGATAAAAATAATTAAAGGGTGATGCGCATTCATGCAGATGATGACGACGACGGATGATGATGCGTACTAATGAGCATCGACGGTTTGGGTAGGAGAAGGAAATGAAATTTTATGTAAATTATTTATAAGTTGCATTTTTTTTCTTTCTTAAATTATCAATTAGTGATAACGATTTTTTATTTTTTATCAATTAGTTTGTTTTTTTTTTAATTAAATCAGATATCTCTCAAGATTACCCTTTAACCTATCATTATAATTAAATCTCACCTATAGTCGAATCTATTCTCTTTGTCGCTGTCGCATATCTCTTATAATATGTTAAAGTTATTATATTGTCTTTTAAAATCGTGAAAATTATTATTAATACCCAAGCATCCATTTGATAGTTTGTCGTTAACATCTTATTGCAACTATGTCTAATCTAATATATATTGAATCTTTTATTTATCTATATAGTTATTCTAATTTTTTATAAACCATCAAATAATATGTCATTATAGTTTCGACATTTAATTTTTTTTTTATAAGACATCTATGATATTTAATTTCATTGAATTCTAAATAGGACAATTAAGTTTACTTCATTTTCAATATAATATAAGTTATAATTTATCACAAGTATCACTTTCGAGAGATTTATGTTTATGAAGGTATCAAGCTGTGAAAGAAAAAGTACAGAAAGGACAATTGTCCATAGAACACATCAGTACTAACTCTATGTTTACGGATCCGCTCACTAAGGGATTGCCACCCAAAGTGTTTTATGAGCATGTTGCTCATATGGGTGTCAAATCAGTTTACGATTATGGATTTTAGTACTAACTCTATGTTTACGGATCCGCTCACTAAGGGATTGCCACCCAAAGTGTTTCATGAGCATGTTGCTCATATGGGTGTCAAATCAGTTTAGGACTATGGATTTTAGTGGGAGTTTATTTTGTAGTGTTTCTATGATGTCAAATATATATTTGGTTGATTAAGTTTTCAAGGTTATATCTGTATATTTACAGTTTTAAATTTTTATACACTCTTACAGTTTTGAGATTGGTCTCGATAAAGTTTAAGGTGGAGCAGTTGAAAATAGACATACTATTTTGGACCACACTTTATGTTATTTCCATGCTACGCACCTATACTTGATCTATGTCGTTGATTATATTGATATACGTGATCATTGTTGGGTCTAGTTATGTCAATGTAACATAGATCTCTTTGATCCTATGTTGATGTGATTGATGGACCGGATTAGTCGATGACGATTACAAGTTGATGGCATTATTGAGTTCTTAAGGTTATATTGTGACATACAATACTAAGGTTTGTGCATGTACATGATTATGTCTTCCAAATGAAAGATTGTTGGATTAATGGACTTATATTATATGTATATGTACAATTTAACTATACGGATTAATTGTATGTTATGTGCTATCTTGCGATTTGGTCCCAAATATTAGTGGTCCTACGGATATTAATATTAAGTGGGCTAATATGTCGTCTCATAAAGTATATGACCCAATTATGTAGATACTTACGGGCTTCATCCTAATTGATGATGGGCTGATTAGGGTTAAGAACCAATATATATATGAAAGTTATGGTTCCCGGTTGAACATACGTTATATATTTCTAGCATCCCATCGCGCGAGAGAGAAACCCTAGCGTGTGTATCAACTGAAAGATACCTCAACTCTAGACGATCTTCAACCTGAATTAAGACTTGCTCTTATGGATTGAGGTACGATTCCGCTTATGATTTGTTCTAAATAATTTGATGTGAAGGTTATAATTATATGGGATTTATTCCAATACGTGTTGGTTCAAGACGCACTGTTTTAAATAGTACGTGTTGATGTCGTGGGGTTGGGGTTAGGGCTGGGGCGAGGTTGTTGAAGGATACTGCGTCGTGGTGTTGATGTCATTATGGCGTTGGGGTCGGAACAATGCGCATTGGCTGATAACAATTCCAGCGAGTGCTACAAAGCCACTAATTGAACTTCGTGGTGTTGGGGTCAGAACAGTACGCGTCATATCTGGACAGCGTCAAGGATATAACAAGTTGTTTTTTGAAGCACTATGTAAAACAGTGCGTAATCGAAGCAAGTAGTGCGCTTCGATGATGACGGTGGCGGCACTAAGCAACGACGACAACGTTTGTTACGGTCCGGGGTTATGAATAGTGATAATAGTTAAAGTTAGGGTTTTGTTGATAAATGTATTTTGTTTAAGAAAGTAATAATTATTATTAGATTTGAAATAACATCTTACCTTCTCTAAAGGAAAGGGCAAGTGTGTTACTTATTTTCATACACAGAGAATTGGCAATTCTTTTTAGATTTTTTTTTTTTAAAATGGCAACAGAATATTTAGTTATTAGGAAATTGTATTGGTTTCTGGACGAGATTAAATAGATTTTTTATTTTTATTTTTTTGAAAAAGAAGATTAAGAAGATTTTGATTTAATGCGCTTGTAAAGAAAAAAATAAAAATATTTTGTATGTGTAGAAAAATATAATCATAAAAATATATAAATAGATAATTAATTTTATAATTTATCAGGAATAAAAATTTAAAATAATCATAACACAAAAATATACCAGATCAAAGGATCCAGCACAAAAATGTCTCTAAACACACCAAAAGAGTACATAAATCAAACATTAACAAAACATTAACCACGTTACACATCATGTTGGAAGCATAGTATATGCCTAGTGTTCTTAGTTGTTTGATTCCATACCCTAACCACCAAGAACTTCCTTTTCATCCTAGCTATGTTTGTCCTACAATGATCAATTCATTGGTTTCATTTCACTCCACGCATCACATTTCTTCCATGTCCAAGTCGTCACATACCTTGAAAAACACCAAATCCCGAAAGTTAACCCTTAACCGCCCCTACGTTTCCAATCGCAGCTTTTCAACTGCTAGGCTTCACCCCAAAAAATCACATAAAAGACCCTTAAACTCAAATGAAAATGAAGACAAGAAACAAAGAATCAGAATCCAAAGGGACTTGCATAGGCTCTCAAAGCAAACTACGCCATAAGAATCCCCAACCCTTTGATTTTTCTGGGTTCTTTGTGGGATTGTAAGGGTTTCCCTTATCTGAGAAGGGGGTTTTGGGTTTGTGCGGTGGAGAAAGATTTGATTTTTAAGATACCCTTTTTAAGAATTTGGTGGTGTTGTTTGTGGGTTTTTGGAGAGGAGAAGATGGTGGGTATTTTTTCGAGGTTTTCTGGTGGGAGAAGTGGGCATCGGAGAACGCAAAGTGCTCTTGTAAGTGTGTTTTTTCAATTAGATTTTGTGTGTATGTTATGTACTGTATATCTTATTCCCTTGTGAAATTTGTGCTGTTTTTCTTATCTACATGTTGCACAAGACGGGGATGAACGATACAACATGTGGCAGAATTCATACAAGGGATAAAGACTTGGTTTTTGGTGGTTTGCTGTGTTTCTAATATGGGTTTGCAGAAAACTGTGATGGGTGAAGAATGGATTTGTATTGTATTGGATTTGGTATGTTCAACAAAATAGGGATTGGTAGTAAACCAAGTCTTGTAGATGTTTTATTCAATGGGGTTTTAAGTTTAATCTTTTCCTTTAGGAATATGATTTGCTGGATTTGGGGTGTTGATATGGTCATATGACTCATCATTTATGTGCTTGTTTAATGATGTGAACTTTTGAAGAAGTCTTGGTTTACCTCGATTTAGCTTTGCTTATATCTTTTTGGTATTGAGACTTGAGAGACAAAGTTAATAGGGTGCCCTAAATTTTTACCAAACATCTGTGACCTTAGTTTTTTCAAGCCAAAATTTGGTAGGAGTTAGGAGGGGCGAAAAGTATTGGCGTTGGGATAAAAGCTTTGCTAGTTTTCTTGGTCATCGTTGTTGTGATGCTTCATGGGGAGCCTTTGTTCTTGTAGTGGTTTCAGTCCTAGATGCAAAGAAGAGCGTGTTTCTCGTTTTACCATATGCACTGGATCGATATATATTGTGTTTTAATTTGTCTGTTTCTGGATGCATCTTTATGATCAGTGTCATGTACTGCAGGATAATAGGCCGGCGGTGCCACCACATTCTGTTTCTAGAGGTGGTGCTGCTGCAGCAGCATCCGCAGTCACACATGGAGTTGAAGTGGCATTAGAATTCACACCTGTCGAGCATCCAACTGAACCTCTTGACAATGATCAACCAGTTCAATGTCCAGTGCCTGAACCTTCCATTCTCAATGTGAGCTTCCTGTCTTCAGAAATGTAAAACATTGTTCAACTCTCTTCTACGTCATGTTTAACCTTGTAACAATATGTTCTCATATTATGATGAGAACCTGCTCTTGCAGTGTCTTCTTTAGATTTTGTTGGTTGACATTATGGTTCTTTTCTCAAACATCTTGACCTTTATCATCTGATGCTTCTTATGATCATACGCTAGTGATGCTGATTACTAATTACACCGAATTCTATTTTTTTTACCTTCTTCTGAGCATCTAAGACTGTTCAATTGTCACGCTAGTTTGTTTTGTATATTATATGTTGATGATCTTAATTTTTTTCCCACTTTTTGCTGGTGTTGTTGCTCCTTAAGTCGGTGTTTTGGAGTGCAATGTGTCCATTGAATTTAAAATTTGGTGCATTCTAGCTCTAGAGTGACATAGAATAAGGTTTGTTTCCAATGAAAAGGTTGCAAGAACGAAAGTGAAAATTTGTTGAACCTCAAAAGTGTAATCTCCAGGGGAGGCACATCAGTAATGTTCCTTTCCTGCATTTAGTAACCTCTGATATGCAAGGATCCTGTTTTGGCGGGGTATCAGCATCTTAAGGCGGCGCATGGTTTACAGTAATTTTACAGATTCCACTGTTTCAGTAATTTCTTTGTCCCAAATTATGGGACCAACTTGGTTAGTTTTGCATTGCATTTGCTGCTGTTCGAGGGAAAAGAGATTGGAGCATACTGGGTAGTGGATTAACCAGTGTGATTAGTCCCTTACATTTTCATTATGGTATATTATGGTAAAAGGAGCAAAGGATTTGACGGAGACCATAGTGTGAGATGAGGTTGTATGAAAGTATATGTCTATGTCTCTAGCCTGTCATATGACAGATGATAAGTTTTCATAATCGACTTAGTTTGGGTTTCTGTTTATGACAGATTTTCTTTCTTTCTTTTGTTTGTCTTTTTGTGGCTCTTTTCTTCCTTCTGATAATGCTGGTCGACTGTCTATCAGGATGGAAGAATATGGAAGGAGC
Organism: Drosera capensis; assembly: GCA_001925005.1. NCBI lineage: Eukaryota > Viridiplantae > Streptophyta > Magnoliopsida > Caryophyllales > Droseraceae > Drosera > Drosera capensis. The sequence goes on from LIEC01012428.1 coordinate 22,393, forward strand.
GAGTTTCTGCAGCAGGGGCACGCAGGAGATCTGACATGCCCTTCATCCAGGAGGGTTCAACTGCTGATTCTGAAACTGCTTCTGCTGCTACTACGGCAAGTCCACGGCCTCGTCAACCCAACCGCTCGATTTTACCGTCCCTTAGTGCACCTGAACATAATATTCTCAATCTGCTGGAAGAGTACAATGCATCTGGCAACTAAATCATACTCCATTTTCTCCTTCACAGTTGTCTTCGACTCTTCTATATGACAGATACAATCCTATGTATAAAGTAGTTTCGCTGTGTCTTGGGATGATAGGCATCACACAAATGTGTATCTATAATACATTAGCTATATCCAAACTATAGTTTATATTTCTATTGAGGGATTCCTAGTTGTTGCCCTTTGTTAGTCATTCATTTCTAAATAGTTTCTCGCTTTCTCGAGTAAGAATTCACATAAGTTTCTTTCTGCAAGATCCTACTGAGAGTCGGAATCTTTGGATTGGATCCAGGTCTACATGATGGTTCGTGGCTGGATGATTATTTGCAGAATATCCAAGACGTGGAAGATTGGCCTGACTAAAAGGTCATATCATTTCTGATTTGAAAGCAATACGTGGTATTGGGATACAATGCAAGAGTATTCATTTCCAAATCGACCTTTAGACACAGGAACCTTGCAGACTTGAGCAGGAATATCTGGACAAATATGCGCTGATGACAACTTCAAGTATAGATTAGAAACTGCATCGTGAGCTCCTGCATCTGCAACTGATCATCATCAGCTGGATGCATCATCAGGTGCTTGTAGCCAAAGGAACCGCCAAACGCTTCAACTGTTCATCCATGGCCACCTTTTGCTTTCAGGCTGAACATAGTTGCGCTCCTCCACTTGGGTGTCATTGGGCAGATTAGTGTCCAGTATGAAACCAGCATGAAACTACGAGGATGAAAATGGCGCAGAACTTAACCAGACTTGTTGCAGTATTCGTCGTGATGCCTGCTATTTGTTGAATCCTTGCTGCACTGCTGCTATATGCTTGCGAAGCAGCTGCATGTATAGGCTTTTCTATTTTAACTTGGACAAGAACTGCTTGACAATAGGTCAGTAACTCGACCGCAACCAGTCCAAGTACAACTAGTTCCTATAATCACAGGAGCCCGGAGGGAATTCATATTAGACCATCCTGTCACATGACAATGAAGCATGCAACCCGTACACCTGGAGTGGTTAGATCAAATTCGCCAATATAGCGATGTCGCCATTCAAGTACACGAACCACACCCAATCAGCCAAATCTAGTCCTTGTTGCTTCCGCGCATATAGATTTACAAGACAACCTTGAATGAATATATCAAACTTATTCCATAACACAGGCAAGATATAACATGGCTTTATTACAATCAAAATTTAACCTAAAATACATATATTTCGACATTTCAACACCCTGTACAAACAATTAACAAGCAACAACATTATTCATTCTACCCTGACAAAAGGAGAGGAGCTAATATCTGTGCTATAGAAGGAATCCTCGGCTGCACCATAGTAGTTCTCTTCTTTTTCTTCTTCCCACTTTAGAACTTCTCTTATGAACTTAAATGCCTCGTCAATGTTTCCCCGGTCCCTCGCTTTTGCTTGCCATACAAAAAGTTTTCGACCTGTAATGGAGGCATAGAGGTCCTTGAACTTCATGGCAACATAGAAATAAGCCTGGTTGGCTAGTGTCTGGTTGTTCTGGTTGGTTCTAACGGGGCTGAAGTCATGGAACCATTCACAAGCACGCAATGGAATGCGACCAACCTTGTCTTCAAAGAGATCATACTTGTTTAGTATTAAGATGAAGGGTGTGTCCTTGAAGCAAGGCTGTCGAACCATTGTCTCGAAGAGCTCTTTGCTCTGGATCATCTTGTTTTGAAGCAAGCTCCCACTGCCACGGGTGTTTGGAGCGATGGATGCTTGGTCATAGTCGCTTAATGAGACACAGAAGATCACGGCTCGGACATCTTCAAACATCTCAACCCATTTGCACCCTTCGCTCATCCCCTTTGCGTTTACCCTTATGAGTTGGTACCTGCAGGCAACAAGATAAGATGGATCAGCATGCTCTTCAGTGCGAGTCGGTGAAACAGCACTCTTGCTGAAAATTATCTTCATTTTCCAATTTTTTTTAACTAAACAAGTGATGAGAGAGTTTTTTTTTACAGCTACTAATTGGCATGTTGGGACCAAAATACGTTCTTTGAGGGAAAAAATATAATAGACGATATAAGTCATCACAGGTTTAAAAAAAAATGTTTTGAAGACTTGCTCGTGAAATGAGATGCTGCCAGCATATGTTAAGGAATGAAGGAGACTTAGAAGAGATCAAACTGCGACTGAAGCGAACACAAGTGAGAACAAACTCCACCTTGAAGTCTTGAACTGGTATCTAAATCCAGAAGCCTAAACTATAGGGTCATGAGTCAGTCCAAACATATGCATCACTCAGTCCCTTTTTTAATATAATCCACATAACCAACCACACCGACAAAACAAATTACAGTCCAATCTTCAGGGAAAGAAGATAGAAGGTATAGAGAATGATTTCTAAAATAGCACCAAGAGAGGATCACAGGTTCCTTTTTTTTTTGTCGAGAAAAAGTTAAGCCAGGATCACAGATTCTTGATTATGTTCATTAACAAGCACGAATAGAAAGGACCATTGTCATGCAGAAGAAATCGAGAAAGTAAGGAGAAAGTGATAATACCTTGTCATAGGAGCTTCAACGTTGTCTACATAGGTTTCCGACATTGGGCTATGATCGTCAAGAATGAATTCAAGGAAAGCTAGACCATTCCCTTGAGTGACCCCTTCCGCAAATAAAATGTCCCGCTCTGAGGGCTCATATTCATTGCTCGACAGCTCAGCCGCCTAACAGAAGAAAAGATCTTTTATTAGAAGGAAGTATAGAATTCGAACGTTCGGGAAGATTGCAGATTGGAGCCACGGGATCCCGAACATGAACGAACACGACCAAGAAATGCTCAATGTACCAATGGTTTGCCTACATTTTGTTTATTGTTTTTTTTTTTTGGATAGATTTTTGCATTTTTAAGTGGTTCAAGGTTGTTTTATGGTTTTTTTTTACTACTTTTCATTTGTTTTTGGGTGCGTAAAGAAATTTGAGTTGTTTTTTTTTTTTTTTTATGTTTTAAGCTGTTCAAAGTGTTTGAGTGTTTAAAGGTCACTTCTTCAAGGCTATTTGATATATTCTCGCATTTTGAAGAGATTTGAGCTTGTTTAATGAAGTATATTAACCTTTTTCATTCGTTTTTGAGTATTTATAAGAGATTTGAATTGCTTTATGGTATTTTTATCCTTTTCACAAATTTAAATCATTCATTCAATTGCCAATTTTGTTCTTTCAATTTCAAAGCATATTTACATATGATGGAAAGAACAGATTTTTTACACATACCCGGCTTAGAAAGTACTCGGCGACATCAGAAAGGAAGTGAAGCTCCTCTTTTCTCCTATAAGTATCTTGTATGGCAGGATCCTTCCATACCTCTTCTACAATAGGTGCATATTCGCGAGTAGCCGCAGGGAAAAATGCGTCGAGGTCACCCGTGGCAATTATGTCGAGGAGCCAGTCGGAAAAATGCTTCAACTTTGCGTTGAGGGAATATATACATTGTCCAGTTTCCTTGGATTCAACATCTTCACCTAAAAATGCAAATGAAACTTGATTAATAATAATAATAAAAAAACACTACCCCAGTACAAAATTGTTTCACTCAAATAATGCACTATTTGTTTTAGGCATAAGCCGCATTGGCTTCACTTTCGGGACAATATTACAAATGTTAACTGTGGGGCCGACACGCTGTGTTTTGGAAGGTCCCCTGGGACAATACTCAAGTCAGATATACAATGACCAAAAAGGGATGTGCCATTTCGAAAATGGTATTTAGACCAGTAGACTGTTACTTTTACAATGTTTTATATTTAGGGAAAGGCTGAATCTGCAAGTAGCAGAAATTCTTTGCATTAAATATTCATGACTTTTTTTTTTTAATAAACAAGCACAACGAAAACGCCATGACGAACTCACCGCACCCTCAAAGTGAGACTCAGAAGTAACTGCATTCTATAAAGTTCCCATAGTATCATATTTAGGAAGCAGTGTAGAGTTTCCACAGCTTAAATGCAATCATATAAAGTCTGTGGACTATTGAGGTAAAAGGTCAACAAGGCAATAAATCAGCATCTATTATATAAAACCTAATTTGAGAAACAAAAAACATGTAGGAGAGTAGAGCAGCCCTTCAGCAAAAATTTCCATAAGAGCCCCTATTCATAACGAGCAAATAATGGATTCAAGTATCAATTACGCAGTGTATAGTATCCTCTAATAGAAGACATGCCGCGTAGTTGGAAATAAAGCAAAATAATGCTCATAGAAGATCGCCTATTTACCTGCTTCAGCATCTTTGGAAGTGGAAGCTTGTGTCGTCAACTTAGACATCGCTTCTTCTTCAAAGCGCTCCCTTCCATCTAATAAGATGCTTAGATATTTATACATGTTGCTTTGTATCATTAGCTTGATATCTTGCAATTCTTCATTAGTGAACTTGTTTCCGTATAAGAACTTCGCCTGCCGAACAAAAAAACAGGCGTGAAATAGCATCAGCAAATGAAACAGAATATCATACTTATACAGCAGCATGGATCAAAATCGCCATGGCAATTCAATAGATAGATATCCGGCTTCAACAGACAATAGAAATGGTTTCAGGCTTTCAGCCATGGTTACCAGAAACTCAACACAGCGCATAGGATCGAGACACACAATGCTAGTTGAGCAACAAACATCATGGATTTTATCAGTGTATCACAATTTTGGAGGACCCTCGATACATGAAATGCAATGGGTGGCTTACAGCAGCTTAACTACCGTTCTTGAAAGAGAAGCATGTATAATAAGAAGATTTTTGTTCGGGGAAAAAAAACAGCAGGTGAAGTTGCTTGGATGATACCTGCTTCAAGATGGTGCTGGTTCCTGCACCCTCAAGCCCTATAAGCAGAAGCCTCTGAAGCCTTTTCTTTTCAAGATAATTTGGGACAGGGAAGAAGTTGCTAGGCTCATCTCTCAGCCCATTAGGCAGGCCATTAGGGACAGGAAGAGAAAATAGTGTACAAAAGAATCGTGTAGATGCCTGTCCAAGAGAATGAAGCACGGCATAAGATAAGATTTATAGTAACTACAGATATGACCACCAGCATCGCCACATACCTTCTCCCAAATGTTTCCTCTAATATTATTCTGACCTTCCTCCTCATAACGGCCATCATCATAGACCCAGAAATGAGTTTCACGTGGGCACTGTACATTGGCTAGCTGCAATGAACAAAGATAAGATATGCTCACTGTTTAGAACCGAATTTCGAGCAAACAGTAGAATACCAAATGGACAGGCCCCGTGACCCAGTACTTGAAATAGAAACTAGTCTGAACTCTTTTACATCCTAGGCAATAAATACAAATATGTCAAATTTGTATCCAAATGGATCAATTTATAGTCGACACACGCAATGAGCCCGATGGCTAGCCCAAAAAAATTATTCCTTGTAAGTACATGTAATTATTGAAGCAACCAAAGTGAGTATAAGAACAGATTTTAGAAGGATCTGTGTATAACAGAAGGAAAGATCAAAGAGGGACTAAAATCCACCTACTATCACAACATTTCTTGTCCCAATCATTCGGCTTAAGAAACCATATAATATATTTGTTTCGGCAACCTATAAAACTCGATGAATTTATGGCTTTCAAGAAAGGGAACTTCAACAAGATGAGGCAATATAACAGTTCCCAAAAAAAAAAACAAACCCCCCAAACAAACAAACTCCAACAGTTCTGCTGCCCAAATATTGAACATAATACTCTTTCTTAAACATTGATCCACTAGATGTTGTGCAGCTATATTAAAATGCAACAATTATATCTTGACAAAAGCCAACAGAAAGAACATGGATCTTTCTAAATTTAGTTCAACATTTTAAGAGCATTTGCCTAAACATTGAACTCCCACTGTAACAACAATTCCCATACACAATATCCCACAATATAAATAGCAGATTGGGATAATTGCGTTGACTCAAGGATCCAGAGGCAAGAGCAACCCCAATGAGTATTGTCAGTTTGGAAGAGATACAACTACATTTTGGTCAAGAATGGTGCCAACTAATTATAACTGCCAAGGCTTACTGTGCTACATTTCAATATTGTTACTCGGAGAATCATGACGAGCCACAAGTTGTTGAGCTTGTGTCTTTATTCTTTATTTATTTTATTGGTTTGCTCCCAAATTTTTTGTGTTGCGAAAATATGCCTTTTGCCATTTTCATAACCAAACATGGCAACCTACTTGGCAAAAAGCAAGTTAACCATGAAAACACAAACCCACCCGAGCAGATTTTTCGGAACCATTGCTATATTTTGAGAATAGCAACCTATCTAGCAAGCCATGCAAGGACTAAGGCCATAATTGGTACTACCGTACTATTAATGGAAATTTCACTCTTATGCCAAGCATTCAATTCGCATCAAATTCAAGAGTAGAAAATTGTATAGGAGATAAAAACAAATGATCAGCCAAATAACGACAAGAGAAACAACTAGCTGATCATCTCAAACTAACCATGGGACATAACCATAGCTTCTGAATTACCTTTTTGGTACAATAAATTAGCTAAATACCTTCAATATTCTCAATTCAAGGCTTGTGATCTCGCGGCCATTGATGTAGACTCCAGTGTTCCCTCTACTTGCATCAGGGCTAAGTTTTCCTGTGAAACTCAAATTTGAGCTTATAATTCTATCAGGCTTCTCTCCTTCCTGTAGAATCAACAAGTAGATGGTTTGGAGCTGTTTCATACAACAAAGATGCGGACTGTGCTACCTAAGAAAATCACCGGCATACCTTTCCCCAGAGACCAGACTCCTTGTCGTACCAAAATCTACCGGGCTTCAGCTTGTGAGGTGGCATAGAGCATCCGAGCAATTCCGCCATTTCTTCTTCCTTCAGAGGATAACCATTCACTATCAATTGCTCCGGCCGTAGTTGATTTGCTGCACACTCTTTCTCAGCTTTCATTATTTGCTTGACCTCTAAAGGACTCAATAGGCGAGATAGTACCCTTGAATGTTTACCAAGTTTAAGCCGTTTTGATTCATCAATCAGCTTGCCAATGCAACAAACACATTTACGCCCTTCGGGCATTGAACCCATTGCCCTAAGCACACAATTACTACAATATCTTGCATCACAGACCAAGCAGGACTCCTTTGATTCCCACTTGCCTTTACCACATCTATAACAGACCTTGCTCTTCTTTTTTTTCTTCCTTTCTCTGGAAACACCTACAAATTCTGCATATACTGGCTTGTCCGCCACTTTCCTTTCAGATCGATCAAGGGATGTAAAAGTAACTGTAGGAGTTCTCCTAGCTTCATTTGATGACCGGTTAATAAGATTTGCCGCAGGTCTGCTGGATGAAGCTGGAGATCCAGAAGGGGAGGCTGACGAAGAATCATGGTTTTGAAGAACAGAAATGACTGACTCCGAGCTTCTTGATATCCGTGGACTCTGAGCAGGAGAACTAGTGACCCCTGCAATACGAGATTCCGGCAATGGGATAGGCTCATTTGCCGATGCACCAGAATCAGCAGTATCTCCTTGTGAATTTGATCGACGATTCGAAACAGCCCGGATCAAATGCGAGCTTGTATCAATTGGTTCGACTCTTGGAACATCCCGAGGAATCCGTGGACCCTTGTACTCAATGGCAATCGAAAAATCAAGATTCTGATCACCAACAGCCAGAGAAGCACCAGGAGGAAGCATCTTCAACACCATCTCCTTCCAGTCAGACCCATCTTCATTTTCCATCATCACACAGCAATTAGTCGTCTTCAGCTCCAAGCACCTTAATCTTGAGCTTCCCAAACTATCATTGCATTCAGGCCTCTATACCCCACTTTCTCAAGAACAAATCTCTGTTCAAAACATGAAAATTTTTTGCTTCACTAAACAGCTTTTGATTACCATAAGAGGAAGGCTACGCCAAATTCACTTCAATACTCCTATCCTGACCATTGATTGTGATACTCGTTCACGGAACAGAAACCAATGAGAAAGATAGTTTCTTATAGACTTTCCAAAAGTGACTACGCATGGCGAATCCAAATGTCCCGAATGGAGCAAAGATAGCAAATGAAGTAAATACTTACTAGACATCTTCAAATCCCAAATAGGATACACATAGAGAAACACCAATGAGCAATCAATGAATGAGATAACTTAGATACCAAATTCAGCAAGTGCTTCTATACCAGCCGCCATTGAACCGACTCCTGCAAGTTCTTTGCATCAAAACCTTACAAAAACCGTCTTTTCTGATGGTTGAAAAATCTAAACAAAATTTCCACCAAAAAGTCAAACCAGACCAAGTCTATCCACAAGAACTATTCAACCTCACAATCAGAACAGAATACAAAACCACAATATAAAATACTAATCACAAGCTAATCAATCATAGAATTTAGACACAACCCACATCACAATTTCAACAAAATCACAATCAAATTCATGAATATTCAAAACCAAGAACATTCAACACCTTCAACCTCAACAAGAAATCACCATTTCTGACCCTCCAAATCCATGAATTGATGACATCCAGATCACAGAATCAACCATCAGCAACCAAATTGTGATCGAAAACAAGAAAGCCCAAATCCAATCCCACTAGCACAAAAAGTTCCCTTTTTTACCCCCTCAAAAGGCAAACCCACAAAAAAAAGAAAGACACCCACCCAGATGAAATTCTCCATCTGGGTAACTTTCTGTAGTAAAAAAAAGGTCTAACACCTAGTGAAAAGGACATGTCCCAGGTGATATCAATCTCAAAATCTGAGAATCCGGGGAACTGGAAAGTGCCCAAGTTTTCACCTTTTTGCCCCTTTATCTCTGCAATTCACTACCGGAAAGGCTTTGCTGCAAAGATGAATGTCCCACACACACAAGAAGCTTAAAATGATAATTTGTTGCAGAAATTGTAAGGGGAAAATAGAGCAGGATGGTGGTGGTGTCTGTCATGGTTTGATGATGTACAATTACAAAGATGAATTAAATGTGAATAGGTACAAAATCCAGAGGACTTAGTGGCATAGTTGGGTCCCGATGGGAGGATGAACGTTGGCGTGGTTCGTGGGAAACTGAGGGGAGTTCTGATGTGGCGTGGTTTGTGTTTGTGCTTTGGGAAATTGGAACAAGTGATCATAATAAATGAAATATTTAGATTGTATATATATTTTAATAAAATTTGAATCATGTTGTGATTGTTCTCGAACAAAATTCATGAAATATTAATAATAATTTAATTTATATATTTTAATTATAAATATAATTTTTTTTATATTTTTAAGATACAAAACGAAATTTTTTAAAATAAATATTACATAATATAAAAAATAATCATTATATTTATTTTACGACAGAGAGTATTACAATAATGATGTTCACATGTTTTTCATTATCCATTACGTAACTTTGTAAGTTATGTTTTTTCATCAAATTTTTCGTGACATACCGTTGACATTTAAAACTTAAACAATAAATATTATTTTATGATAAATTTATAACGACACTATCTTTGATGTCTCATGACTATGGTTAAAGATCGTCCCCAAAGCTGTATCATAATTTCATTAGGATGGAATAAATAATTTTTCATATTTTAAATTAAAAAATCCGATCACATTATCGTTACGTGTGGTGCATATAATTGTATGCCTATTCAAACCCATGCCCAGAATTTAACAATACCCTCAAGAACAGCCTATTTCCTTACCCATGTTATAAATTATTCAAATATAATTACAATGTATTTATACTTAAATCTAGATATTTTTTTTAGATCTTATCAATTTTGAGGCTATTAAGAGGGTTTACCTAATTATCTATTAATTAGGTCTAATCATCTTAATTAAGTGAGAAAATTAGGTGTTGATTAATTATTTTGAGTCTTATAAATATAGCTTATTTGTAAGATGTTATGCACACATTTTTAAGAGAAGAAAATCTCTCTTTCTCTCTCTAAAATAGTTTAATTTTTTGTTAATTCCGACGTTTTTCGTTTGACGAAATCAAACTAGGCATATTAACGAATCAGTTCAACCGGTAAAAGCACTTGTTTTACAACACGTTATCAGCACGAGCCTCTAACGAACTGAGATCGAAAGCCAAACGAAGATTTTTTATTGTACCTGTATGTTTTGATTTTGTTTTTATCTATATCATAAGAAACCTAATAATTAGTTTCAACACGTTGATGTGATTTACCCTTTCTATGTGGATCACCCGCAACTTTGGCGTGATTTATCTCTTCTGTGTGGTTCACACGCAAACATTGATGTAGTTGTCCCATTTTGTATGGTTCATCCACAAGTGACGAGAAACTTTATATTTCATGTTAGTATACTTGCTCCAAAATGCTGAGACTTAACTTTTATGGTTTTTTTTATTAAGGTACAATAAACAACGTAATGGCATCCAATGATTAAGAAATAGCAAACAGAATTCGAAATAATCTTAATAAATTATTGTGTTATTTGTTGTTACTAGTAGTTCTTAACATTGTAACAATCATTTAGTTTCTCCTCGTAATTAAATACATGCTTTCAGAATATAATGAATAATAAAAGTTTTTATTTATATATGAATAAAATTTTATAAAATTCTCTTTGTTATCTGTTATAGGATCTGATTGATTTTATATCACTTTTATCAGTAAATTAGACAATTTATAACAAATCATAGTATTAAGAAAAAATGATCTAAAATTTTCCATTACTACTATCAAACTGCTATATTCATATTATAATATATGTTTTCATTAAAAATAAATAAGCTTAATATTTATCACTTTAATGTGTTCAAAAAAGTATAGAAAACCTTACAAAGTTGGAATTCAAAGCACTATACCTATCAAAAGAAAACTATCTATCATGGATTATTGATATTAAATTATGCCTAGATGTAAAAGGTCTAAAACATATCATAGTGAAGAATAACAAAGCAACCCCACAAGAAAATGCTCAAGCACTGATTTTCCTGAGGCATCATCTCCATGAAGAGCTGAAATCTGAATATCTTACTGTCGAAAATTCATACGTGTTATGGATAGTTTGGAAAGAAGATTTCTTCCAAGTGCCAGGTATGAATGACATATTCTGAGGTTGCAACATTCTAAATCTGTACAAGAATATAATTCAGTTTTGTTCAGTATTACCTCACTTATGACTTTATGTGAAAAGCTTATATATGAGGAGAAAATATTAGAACAAACATATTCCACTTTTTACCCCGCAAATGCAACTCTGATGCATCAATATTAGATTCTGAAATTCACTAAGTATAGTGAATTGCTTTCATTGCTCCTGGTTGCTGAAAAGAAACAAGAGTTACTAATAAAAATTCCCAAACTCGTCCAATTGGTTTCGCCCCATTGCCTAAAGCAATGACCACCAGAAGTGGTTATTGGTGAGGAAAAGGACGAGGCCGTGGAGGTGTTCGTGGTTGTGGAAGATTGCATGAGCCATCAGAAAAGGCAAGATGGCAATCAAGCACAGAGGAGGGGAAAAGCTCCATATAACAGACCCAGGGAGAATGTCAAAGGAAAGTGCTATATTTGTGAGATGGAATGTCATTGGTCTAGATCTTGCAAAACTCCCAAACACTTTGTTGATATTTATCAAAACTTCATTAAAGATAAAGGTAAAACGATGAAAACAAACTTCATAAAAGAACAATCTCAACCGATTCCACCACCTGAAAAAGTTTCAGATTTATCTAGACATTTCAATGCTGAAACAAACAAAGAAGTCACTGAATATAAACCCTTGAATGGTGGAAATATATTACTGATTCTCCTTGAAGTTTTTACTATTGTATTTTCAATAGGGGTTTTCTTTTCTATTTTCAAGCAGTGTAATAAACTTTGTATTAATAAAGATTTTATTTACAGAATTGTCATGAAAGATATGTGCATTGTTGATAGTATAACGACTCATATTTTCTCAAATTTAAAGATGGGTGAAGCAAATGTGAATACTATCTCTCGTATATCAAAGATCATTGATGGTTTTGGAAATGCTCATTTTACACTATCCAATGATACGCAAATCCCTGTCAAACATGCTTTACACTCTCAAAAATCTAAAAGAAAATTTTTAAGTTTAAAGGATATTCTTCTTAACAATTTTCATTTAGAAAATAAAAGTAAAGATAGAAAAAAAATATCTTTATATAACTTCTTTCATTTCTGAAAACAAACAAATCCTTGAAAAACCTTTGGCTTTGCCATCAAGGGGTTGTATTTTATTAAAATCAAGGTTTTGAGTGAGATAGTGTTATGGATTCAAAGTCTATTGATCCTAACAAAATTTCAGGCACGAGTGACTTGGTCATCTAGGTACTACGATGATGCATCTTATCATTGAAAATACTAATGGACATCCTCTTAAGAATCAAAAAAATATTTTGAAAAATAGTAGTCATCTTTGTATTCGTTGTTTACAAGATAAGTTAATCATAAGACCTTCTCGATCAAAACTACCTTTATTTTTTGAAAGGATTTAAGAAAACATTGTGATTCAATTCATCCACCATCTGACCCATTTAGATATTTCATGATTTTGATTGATGCGTCCCATAAGATGGTCTCATATATGTCTTTTTTCTACTCATAATGTTGTATTTGTCAAAATTCTCACTCAAATTATCAAATTACGAGCTCATTTTCCAAACAACGACACCAAGTCTATTCGTCTTGATAATACTGGAGAATTCACTTCAAAAATATTTGATGAATATTACATGTCAATAGATATCTCAATAGAACACCCTGTTTCTCATGTCCATACACAAAATGGTTTAGCCGAATCATTCATAAAAGGAATCCAATTGATTGTTGGACCTCTACTCATGAAAACAAAGTTGCCTATCTCTGCTTGTGGACATATGGTATTACATACTGCAAGTCTTATTCTTATTAGGCTAACGGCTTATCACAAGTTCTTCATATTATATCTTGTTAAAGATCAAGAACCAAATATATCGCATCTAAAATTTTTTGGATGTGCTGTATATGTCCTTATTGCACCACCACAACGTACCAAGATGGGTTCACAAAGAAGACTTGAAATTTATATGGGTTTTAATACGTTTTCTATTGTGAGATATCTTGAATCTCTTACTTAGAGATCTTTTCACGACACGTTTTGCAGATTTTGATGAAACTTTATTTTCTACTTTAGGCAAAAATAATGTTTTATCTAAACTAAAGTCAGAATTTTCTTGGGAGGCAATGAGATTGCATGGATTAAATATTGCGTTACAGTAGAGGGGAGAAAGGCATGAAAGATGGCAAAAGCCTCAAGGGAAGAAGACATCAAGCCACAGAACTCAGTGGGAGCAGCCCCACGCAGAAAGAAGAAGACACCACAGAACATCAGAGGAACAGCCTGACAAGCGTAGCAAAGGCAGTGAGCATCAGGTACAGGTAATTTTCTTTGATGCACTATAGCCTTAGATTATTTTCTAAAACAATATAATTTAGATAGTTAGCTTGTTGTTTTACTTAAGAGTTTTGTTAGCATCAATTTAGGGGGAGATTGATAGGAATGTACAATCCCTCCACTTATATAGAAATTGATGAAAAAAACTTATGAGTATAAGCTATGATGTTGTTAGTGTGCTTAGGGTGAAAATTAAGTAGGTAGCTGCAGTCTAGATCAGATACTGGAGGGCAGACGATCACAGATGGAAAGTATTATGTGGGCTATCAGATGCAGACTACTACAGAGGATTTCAGCTAAGCAACTGAGACATGCATGGGGAAAAAAGACCTATAAATGTTTCAGGATCTAGGATTAAACTTGCAAACGAGGATCATTACAACAATACATGTATTGCATCAGATCTGGGTGCAGACGAGGTTACAGCAGGGACTGAGTATAGACGAGGTTTCAGCAGTACTGAGTGCAAATTAAGGTGCAATAGATTGGAGTGTAGCAGTGATGGTTGCTGAGGTTGGGTCAGAGGTCTGAGGTTCAGAACGTGACAATACGAGGATCTGAAAAAGATGAGCTATCAACATCAGTTGAGGTTCACATTTGACGAGCTCTCACATAAGATCGTGTACATAAGTCACTGATTCATTCCCTCAGCCTATAAAAGGGGATCGATGAAGCTCAGTGAGAAGAGTTGTTGAATGTGAGATTAAGTGGAAGTTTACAAAACAATCCAAGATTCAAAGCTATTCAAGTGAGGTGAATTGAGAAAGTAATAGAAAGAGAGTTCACTAGTCTGCACTGAAGAACAAAAGCTGCAGCACAGTCCAATGAAGGATCTATGTAAAGATCTAGGTTCTAAACCTTTTGACAAGCTAGCTAACTTATAAAAAGGGATTGTCTTGTAAGCCATAAACAAGAAGATAGTGACCTTACCTTTTGGATTGACTAAACTGGTCACCAAGGGAAGACTGGACTAAGCTCTCGACTATCAGTTGATAACGAGTGTCTGAACCAGTATAAATCCTATGTTCTTTACTTGCTTTTATTGCTGTGTATTTTTAGAACTGTTAGAAATTAATTACTACAATAAAACAGAGACAAACTTAAACAATTTGAGCCTCTACTGCAGACTATCTTAGTAGTCTGAAAAAAACATTAGTGTTCAACACAACAAATCCGCTGTGTTCACCCCCTCTAGGTTGAATCTGTAGATCTAACAATTGACAACATCCGTCGACCGCTCCAAGAATCTTTCGCTTAAGAAGTAGGTGATAGTTTTGAAAGCAGAGATGGAGAGGATGGCATAGATGATGTCCCAGTGCGGAAGAGGAGATTTTGATCGTCGTTCGGACGATTCTCATGATCCATCGTCACCGCCATCACCATGTCCTCCAGAGTAGATCTATCGTTTCTAGGCGTATGTAAATATGTATCATTTCTCTAGTTTGATGTATTTTCTAACTGTTTTTTATGGGTGTGAATTGACCGAGACAACCTTCCCACCACTTAACCTACCTTTAGAGTTCAGAAACTCTTGTCCATCATATATTGGAAAACCAGCTCACAAATAGCATAACGAAAGTTGTGTAATTTAACTCTGACGAGTGATTTAATTTTATTATATCATTAAGACAAAACCAAAAGTCCACGAAATTCATGTTAAATATTAGAAAAAGTTAAAGTGGTTGTACACACATTTGGACCAAAAGAGTACTAAAATTGTTCCTTCTCGACTACATGTGTGCACAATGCACATGAACAGTCTTAAGCGTATGATGCGGCTAATATTCTACTACTTCAAGAATTTTAATTTAATTGAAATGTTTTTATTCAGTATAGAAATTCATGTGTGTTGTATTGTATAAATAATATTTTTTTTTGCCCATATAAATATGACAGTAAAAGTTAGATAAAAAGAAAAAATGATAATTGGATGGATTGATGTGATATAAATTATGAATTTTTTTTGATAATTTTGAATGAAAAATGTTTTTCAGATAAAAAATATTTCATTTATTTTAAAATTATTAAAATAAAAATTGTTTTACTCCCTTCGTTCCATATTATAGACAACATATTGATTCGACATGTAGTTTTATGTGTGTGTTGAATTTGATAAAGAATGAATATTTTTTTAGTGTTAGTAGAGTTTACTGTAACAATATAAGAGAAGATTGTATGTATATTATAATAGATAGTGATTATTTTGATTTTTTTTACTTCCTTCGTCCCACAAAAGTTGACACACATACATGTTTTATATTATTTTATACTTATGAATATAAGTCTCGTTTTAATATCAAGTCACGTCCAATCGTCTCGTAATATATATTAGGTTGAAGTACGTAATTTACACAATATTTGATGTTAAACTTATAAAAAAATTATATTTGATCATTGATATACGCATGTCAAACTTTGTATCGATATGCGTGTAAAGTCAAAATATTTCATTTTTTTCGTGACAAAAGAAATATATATAAAAATTATTGAATAAGATATATTATATATGTTTTGAGACTATATAAATAGATAAATGTTTAATATAATATGAAATGAAAAAAATAATTAATTTAAAACAATACAAATATGGATACGATGACCACCGTGCTCTTTGCCCATCCAATCACACTTTCTTCAGCTCCCACTGTCAAAATCAACAAGAGATCCCAAGAGTCAAGACAACCAGGCATCAAACCTCACTGAGAAAACTTCAAAGCTCAAACCAAACAACAACCAAACACCACCCCAAACACCTCCAACAATGGCTTCTCAGCACCAGCAACCAAGGATAGGCAAGCGAATCCTACTGTTCCCAATCCCACTACAAGGCCACCTGAACCCGATGTTCGAACTCGCCAACATCCTCTTCACCCGCGGCTTCTCCATCTCGATCATCCACACCACATTCAACGCCCCCAACCCGACCCACCACCCCGACTTCACCTTCCACCCCATCCGCGACTCCATCCCTAACACGCCGCTCGGGGACGGAGTCATGGGCCTCTTCACTGCCCTGAATGTCAACTGTGTTGGGCCGTTCAGGGATTTAGTGAAGGGGTTGATGGAGGATGGTGGGGAGAGGGTTGTGTGTTTGGTGACGGATGCGTTCTGGTGGTTCAGTCAGGGCGTGGCGGATGAGCTCGGTGTGAAGAGGATCGTGTTGAGGACCGCGAATGTGGCTTCTTTTCTGGTCATTGCGAGGTTTCCTTTGCTGAAGGAGAAGGGGTACCTGCCGTTGAAGGGCATGGTTGATGGATTTGTTGTGCACCTTTACGGTTCGATGATATCTGGGTAAAACATTTGGATTTGTGAGTGTGATTTTGTTTGGTTTACATTGAATGATGTTGTGTTGAGAGTTTAGTTAGTGCGTTTAGGATACGTATTTGAATTTGTCTAAGATGTGTGATTGTCTGATGATCGCCGAACTCACGGTGTTCATTCCGTGGATGTCACAGAGGGTGGTGAAGGGATGTGATAGTAAGTCCGACTAATCGAGAAACTATCATAGTTGAAGTTGTAACTACAATAAATGAAAGAGTAAAGCGAAATAACAATCTCACATAATACAGCCAAGGACAAGATATAAGGAAGATGAACACGGGGCATAACAATCTCCCTCGTAAATACGGTAGACACGGGGCATAAATGAAATGAAATGCCCATAGATACTTGTATGAGGAACGGTTGATATGTGGTGCTACATACGACACATGAACACCACTAAAACTTTAATGAGCGGAAAGTTGGAGATACCGATACATCATGGATGACATATGAGAGTGCTTTAGTTAGGCATATTTGTGAGGGATTGTTTGGTAAGGCAAAAACATACCCTTGGTAAGGGATTGTTTGGTATTACTGCTCAAGACTGTGAAAACCAAAATCAGTAATAAAGGAGCAGTAGCAAAACTGAAATCACTTTACAAAATAAAATAATTTTTTATAAAATCGATCTTGAATACTATACTTAATGAAATAAGAAATAGAAATTGAAAATCATTTTTTCTGATTTTTTGTTTCTGTTTTCTCTATTTCAGAAATAGGAATAAGAAACAAACATTTCTATTTCATCAGCCATTGAAATGAAAATAGAAAAGTAGAAACAGAAGTGATACGGAACAAGCTTGTTTGGTTTCATTTATGTTTCTTGTTTCATATTTTCGTGTCACTTATTGATGAAATTAGAATATTTGTTTCTGATTCCTATTTCTTTAATGGATGAAACAGAAGTAGAAAACACAAAACCCAAAAAAAATTCCTTTTTGCTTCATTTTCATCAAAGTACAATATTTAAGATCCCCCTTATAAAAAAAAATTCGGTTTTCGCTATTGATTTTTCTTTTTCTGTTAATGCTTTGGATTTTTATAGTTTTGAGCAGTGATACAAAGCAGTCCCAACTAATGCAAAACTGCTGCTCTATCAGCTATTCCTTGGCCTGTAAAATAAACATAAAGAGGGCCAACTAAAGTCTACACACTATTTTCATACATGAACTTGCAATGTTGCTTATATCATTTTTGTGTTGATTTTCAGCCATAGTTAGCTGCAAATTTAGATGTTTTGGAAGTGTTTGGAAGCAATAACTTTTATACTAATTGTAAACCTGCCTAACTTATTTGAAAATACTTTCTATTGTGAAAAGTGTATTGTCGTTGCTTCTGTCCAAAATGGTTTTATCTGTTAGAGTTCCTGTCTCTACCGAACAGGTAATATTGGTGAGCACGTAGAGGTTTTTGTTGCGGGTTTATGGAAATCTCCTATGAAGCTTCCCACGGGTGCACGTTGGTTGCTGTGAATCTCGTTGTGTTCTTTCAAAAGGTGTTTGTTGAGTAGCATGATGATTTGTATATATTAGCCAGATCCATTTGAGTTGGGGTTAGCAATGAGTTGTTGAAACTGCAAAATATTTGCATATTGAGTCCTTATCGAATTGTTATGGATTGAGTAGTACAACAAGTCCTTCTGTTGTGTAATAGTGGCCAGTTAGGCGTATTCGTCAGAGAGTGCAGGAGTGGGAGGATGGATGATGGTGATTCTTACATGGATATGAGAAGTAGATTTGTAATGCAAGTAACTCTGTAGTGTAAGTAATTCCTTAATGTAGCATAAAGCTCCATAGAACAGAGGTAGTTATACTGATTATGGAGAGGAAAAGGTAGACTGTTAAGATGGACAAACAGAATGAGATGGGCGTTTGTGGGAACAAAAAAGGCGGTTAGAATAAGTTCACAACATATCATGTGCGCACTGCATCTCAATTGGGTGCAATGTACTGAAGTTTGCTCCATTTGTACTGTGGTTTTACAGTTGTATATTACTACATCCATCCCAATATAGTCGTAATCGTTGGACTTAGTATGAAGATTTATGTGTGTGTTGAATTTTTTTTAGAATTTGATGAAGAAAGTATTTTTATAATGATAATGGGGTTTACGGTAGCTGAGAGGAGGGAGTGCGGGGTACTGTGACAAAACATGATTAATTTGATTTTATCTTTTTTATATCAAATGTTCGCCAAGAAAAGAAATGTTGCTAGTATTTTGGGATAACCCAAATAGGAAAGTGTCCCATGTATTATGGGATGGAGAGAGTACACGCTTAAGTAGCTGTCTTACACAATTGATCGAATTGTAATGCACGCTATAGCTAGTTGGCTGCAACAAGTATATCCTCATTAAAATTTTGGATGCAAATAGAACACTGATCTTAAGTAGCTGTTTATTCTGTGTTTCAACACAGTGGCTGTGCTCCAGAAGAGCCATACATAGAATTGGAACCTAACCATACTTGTTCTCTAATTAAATCTCCATTCTTCAAATAGAATACTCGAACTTATTTGAAGTGGGTAAATTTTCTTGCATTATCATTCTCCACCACCTGGAGCCGAATTAACATACCCCTAAAAAGAGGGCCGTGAATACTAGAAGATAAGTGCACTAAGTTACGCTATCTAATTACAACAGGTGAAAGCTTATTAGAACAATAGAGAGCCACTACTCATGAATCAAATGTTACATAATAGAGCTACATACAGGGAATAATCAATCTGTTCTATACCAGTCCTCAGCAAACTGAATAATTCTTTCGCTTGGAAATGAGACAAAATTCAGCGGTATTTGCCCTCAGCTAAATTATTCTTGGTTTCTGGCAACAATATTCAGCCATGGGTGGTAGATGGAACAATAGTGTTGTCTTCATACCTCTATGTATTCCCAGACTAGAATTAACTAAAACTGATTCGTCTTGTATCACAATGTTGAACTCATTCCGAAATACATGTTCTCATCCTCTTGATTCATCCTTAAGGATAATTGGCCTATGACCCTGACTGTTGAGGTTCAGCTTGATAAATACTATGCTTCTGTTCCTGTTGTTGCTTCCTTGTGACCATGCTCTCTGATGGGAATTTTGTTGTTTCCTTTTTTTTTTCTTTTTTCTTTTTTTTTTTCCAATTTTTTCTTCTTCTTCTTTGCTTCTGTTTTTTTATATTCTTTTTTGTACTTGCTATTTTAACCTCCGTCAACTAAATGAATTATCATTCTATGCTATGGCTCCCTTTTGACGTTCTGTTGATTTGGTGGGGGGCTAAGCCATACAATTTTATTTGTTGAATTGGATAGTAGCTGAAACTTTGACTTGAAGAACCTGCAAAGTGAAACTAGCCGGGTTGAAATTAGTTAACTCTTAACATAGAGTTTAGCCTTCTCTCAGTTCCTCTTAGCATTTGCACCTGCCTTAATTTTCTTGCTTTGATTCTATCATGTGGAACTTTTCTGTTTAAAAACAGAAACTCAGTTTGAGGAACCAATTCCAGAGCTTCCGCCCATCAAAGTCAAAGACATTCCTAGAGTCCCCTTGACGAATCCGGAGTTAACTTATCAGTTCCTGACAAAGGTATGTGAACAAATCAAGCTCTCTGATGGGCTCATCTTCAATTCATTCGAGGAGCTTGAAGATTCTGAACTACTCAAGACCCGTCAAGTTTTTGGGATTCCACTTTACCTGTTAGGCCCATTTCACAAAGCTGTCAAATCTTCCACAACCAGCCTCCTACAGCCAGATGAAAGCTGCATTACCTGGTTGGATAAGCAGGCACCTAAATCTGTCTTGTATGTAAGCTTCGGAAGTGTTGCTGCCATCAATGGATCTGAGTTTGAGGAGATTGCCTGGGGATTAGCCAATAGCAAGGTGCCTTTCCTATGGGTTGTTCGGCCAGGGCTGGTTCGTGGTTCCTCAGCAGAATATCCACTTCCTGATGGGTTCCTTGATGTGGTTGAAGAAAGGGCCTACATTGTTAAATGGGCTCCTCAGATGGAGGTTCTTGCCCATCCTACTACAGGAGGGTTTTGGACTCATAGCGGATGGAACTCGACCTTGGAAAGTATATGCGAAGGGGTTCCGATGATTTGTCTCCCCAACTTCGCCGATCAGATGGTCAATGCAAGGTATGCTAGCGAAGTTTGGAAAGTTGGTATACTGATGGAGAGTGCCTTGGTAAGAGGAGAAGTAGAGAAAGCAATCAAGAAACTTATGGTTGAAGAAGGTGGTCAGGTGCTTAGGGACAATGTAATTGGTTTAAAAGAGAAGGCGAGCGTGTGCCAAAATGAAGGCGGATCCTCATACAAAGCGTTGAAGTCTCTAACTGATCGTATTCTGTCATCTTTGTTCTGATACAATCATTATGGTACGATAGAGTAGATGGAAAAGTGTGTTTCTATTATGAGTGTCAACCTCAGAGGTTGTTGATTTGCAACGATGTGTTCAGTTGTACAAACAAGATTTACTGTTAGTGCGTGTTATCAAAATCTAAACGTCCATGAAAATTTAGAAAATTTAGAGGAAGAAGAATCTCTAATATTATGGAATAATTTAAAAGTAAGATATGATCATCACATGATCATAATATTATCCATCATTCAAAGCGAATGACAAAATCTCATATTATAAGATTTCAAAAATATTTTGGAATATAATTCTAAGGTATTCAGAATTATTTCAAAATTGAGATTATGCGATGATAAGATAACAGATGAAGATATGCATGAAAAGAATATACCATTTTCCATGTATCAAACATGAATTTACACGCATAATATCGCACAATGGGTTTTAAGAAACTTTACGATTTGATACTTTATTTGTTTGTTGCTAAACAACATAACGAACTACTCTTATAACAATATAGAATTCGTCCCAGTGGATTTGTCCCTATGCCTAAAGCATTTTGTAACATACCTTAAAGGTAATGTTAACTCTTCTTGTGGACGCGAACAAGGACGAGGCCGTAGCCGATATCGTGGCCGCGGACGAGGTCATGCTTAACGACGGGGATGTGGACAAAGTAACTACCTTGCATCTCGTAATAATTTGGGACCACATGGGAAAGCGAAAAAATATATGAGTCAATTCTGAGACCTAAAATCAACAAAAGCATCACAAAGATGCATGTTATCGATGTGGTGGTAAAAAACATTGTCCAGAACTTGTCGAACATCAAAATATTTAGTGGATTTATATCAACAGTCCCAAAAAAAAGGTACACAAGTTGAGATCAATCTTGCTATTTAAGAAGCAACAACCCTAGACAATGTTATCCAGAATCAAACACTGTCAGAAGATACAGTGTAAAAAGATACAACTCATCTGGATGTATCGGATTTTATCGAGTCAAGCATGCATCTTCGAGAAGAAGATGATTTTGATTAGTTATATGTAATTTTAATTTATTTATATTATTTCTTCTTCTATGTGTGTTTATTTATAGGAATAAAAATCACGTATTTTCTGTTTGAATTGAATAAAAGCTTTTTGTGTTTATTCAAATGATACATCCATAGCGGATTATACCACGACTCATACTATTCTCCAAAATAAAAGATATTTCTTTTATTTAATATTAGTAAAAGTTAATGTTGACACAATCGGTGGAAGCGTATATTAATTGAGGGATCTTGAATAACAAAATTAGATTTTCCAAATGATACTAAATTTCTTATAAAAGATGTTTTGTATTCCTCAAAATCTAAGCGAAACTTATTGAGTTTTAAGGATATACGATTAA
Organism: Drosera capensis; assembly: GCA_001925005.1. Lineage (NCBI taxonomy): Eukaryota > Viridiplantae > Streptophyta > Magnoliopsida > Caryophyllales > Droseraceae > Drosera > Drosera capensis. The sequence goes on from LIEC01012428.1 coordinate 45,070, forward strand.
ATGGTTTTCATATTACACCAGAGAGCAAACAAGATAAGGAATATTTGTATATTATTTCAATAGTATCATGCGAGAAGCACATACTAGAAAAACTCCCAAGACTCTTTCCTGAATTATATCATGCGACTATTATAATAATTGAGTAGTATGCTACTGAGAATCAGAAGTTCATTAATAATAATTCCTTAATGATTTGGCATAAACGACTTGGTCATTCAGGAACCAATATGATGCGTCGCATAATTGAAAATTCAAACGGACATCCATTAAAGAATCAAAGGATTCTAACAAGTCGTGATTTATCATGCACAATTTGTTCATTGAGAAAATTAATTATAAAACCATCCCTAGTAAAGATTAGTGTTGAGACTCCAGCATTTTTAGAAAGAATTCAAAATGACATATGTGGATCTATCCACCCTGCAAGTGGACCATTTAGATATTTTATGGTATTGATTGATACATCAATCAGATGGTCATATGTTTGTCTTTTTTCTACAAGAAATGTAGCTTTTGCAAGGTTATTTGCTCAAATTATTAAATTACGAGCATATTTTTTCAGATCATCTGATAAGGACAATTCGTCTTGATAACACTGGAGAATTTACGTCAAAAACATTTAATGAATATTACATGTTAATTGATATTACTATTGAGCACTTTGTAACCCATGTTCATACATAAAATGGTTTAGCTAAATCTTTAATTAAAAAACTTCAGTTAATTGCAAGATCATTGCTTATGAAAAACAAATTATAAACTATAGATTGGGGACATGCAATACTTTATGCTGCAACATTGATATGTGTTAGGTCTGTAGTCTATCATAATTATTCACCATTACAACTCGTATTTGATTGTAGAATCGTTAACGAGAGATGTGTTCATTACAAGATTTATATATTGTCATTTTAATGAAAATAAATTCCCAAAATTAGGAGGAGAAAGGAAGAGAGAAAGAGCACATATTTCACCAAAAGTTTGGGATCAAATATAATGTAAATCATTATTATTGTCCTCAAATGATCCTCGTACTAATCAATTTGAACATGAAGTTCAAAGGACGGTTCATTTACAGAATATCTCAAATGAAATGCCTTACTCATTTATTGATTCAAATAGGATAATTAAATCTTATATACCAACTGTAAATACTCATGCCAGAATTTCAATATCAAACAAATCCAATACTGACAACACTCGAAGAGTGTAAACCTCGCCTGAAATGTGGTACACTTGTTGGTACGAAAGATACAGTTCCTCGTAAAATGAAATCAAAAGATAATAATGTTCTCGAAGAAATCATTCCTGTTGATAAATCCATAAAAGCGAGTGATGAAAAGATAGTAACTAATAATGCTAATGAGAATACTATCGAGCAACAATCACTTAAAAATGAAGAAATTTCGATTACTTCTGCTAAGTATATTGTGTGGGATAGAAATGAAATCAAGATAGATGATATTTTTTCCTATAATGTGGCATTTGATGTCATGAATCCAAATGAGCATCTAGAACCACGTAGTGTGGATGAATGTCGATAAAGAAATGACTGACCAAAATGGAAAGATACAATTGGATTCTTTGACTAAAAGTGAAGTTTTTGGACCAGTAGTTCAGACACCACAAAATCAAACCGATTGGATATAAGTGGGTTTTTGTTCGAAAACGAAATAAGAAATGAGAAATTGTGAGATACAAAGCGCGCTTAGTTGCTCAAGGTTTTTCACATATATCAAGTTGTGATTACAATGAAACCTATTCTACTGTATAAACGGAATCACGTTTCACCTCTTAATTAGTATAGCTGCTAGAAAAGGATATGATATGCGTCTAATGGATGTTGTAACAACGTATTTATTTGGATCATTAGACATTGACATATGCATGAGAATCCCTAAAGGATTTAAGATTACATGCATGTCAATGCCTTAAGGGAGTATAATCTACGACTTTAGAAGTGGAATGATTGGATGCTTTCTATGAGTAATAGCAATACTTATTTTTCAAAATCTGTCATCAATAGTGTGAGAAATCATGTTACCTAATATCTTGCGACATTTTAAGGGGGGACAGTGAACATTTACATCCTTTGAAAAAGATCAGGATTTAACTTGCTTTGCGGATGATATATATATTAAGCTGCTGCTCGAGACTTGCACTTTGCAAAGCTTGCATTTTCATGTGTAATTTGAGCAAGCATATTAAAATGCCGGTATCTCATCATCCCAAGCAGCGCCCAGATACCACCCGTATATCTTAGTTTAGTTTGCAGCTTATCTGTCAAAGTTGAATTTATCGGCACAGGAGTCCTGGCCCAATTGAGCAAGCTACATTATCTATCAAGTACGAGAATGATGCCAAATGTATAACCGTACGATGAAATCAAATTGATGATTATTATGATGATCGAAGATTATGATGATCAAGCATAACCACGATCAAAGATGATGATGATCGAAGATGAGGAGGATCCAATGAATATCGATGATGTATATAGAAAGGAAAGAAAAAAATAATAGAAGTAAGAAAAAGGATAATTAGAAAATATAGGGTGGTTTTTTAAAAAAAAAACGTTGTTTTATGGAAATAAAATTTCTTTTGTGATATCTTCTTAAAAATAAATCTCCAAAATAATATCTCATGAGAATTTTCACTTTTTTTTTTCTTCGCGGCCTTTGGAGGAAGTTGGGGTATTCAAATTTCTAACCTTGATTAATCTCTCCCTATGAGTTAGGGTGATATTCGTATTGAGTATATTGACGATAATTAAGATCGTTTTAATATCTAAACTAGACTTTTTATTTAATCTTAGAACTTTATTACTTAATCATGATCATTCTGATCACAATCATTAAAGTCAAAATAAATGTTTTGAAAATTAGTTATGTTTCATTTTCCATTATCAGAAGTCAAAATAATAATAGTTATTTTTAGATATGTAGATAATTGATTTTCCTATTTTATGTAAAATTCATGAGAGAATGCTCAAGATCCACTTCTACCAACTTATTTCCCATAATTTAATTTGATATTCTATATTTTTTTATTATGAATATTTCTAATAAAAATTTATTTCAAGAAAAATAGCACCTAATTTCATTCATTTCCCCGAGGTCCCAGACAACTTCTATCCAGCCTCCACCCCCTTCCCACATCCCACGACAGATCCATGGCCGCCGCCCCTCTTATCTCCCCCAACCTTCTCTCTCCCAGATCAACACCCCCAGGGCCACCACCTCTCCCACATCCCGCCGCCGCCATCACCCTCAGCCCGCCGTCATGACCACATCTCGAAGGCCACCCTCAGCCCGCCGTCATGACCACATCTCGAAGGCCACCCTCAGCCCGTCTCTCCTCACCTCATTCCCGGATCCCACACCGCTTACACCTTCGTCTCGTCGGTCCTGCTCGAGACCCCAACACTGCCTGATATATTTGATAATAGCAATAGCAGCTGCACTAGTACTCTCATCAGCTTGTGCATCATGGATTGAAATGGGAATGCGATGAAACAAGGATGGGATGAATGAGAGATTGAACGAATAGGATGTTGGTTGGGTGTTTGGAGTTGGTGAGTGAAGGAAGAAGAGTAAAGTGGAGCAGGGAGGGAATGAGATGACATGGAAAGTGCTGTGATGATTTGTCTGTTTGTCACTTTGTCTGTGCATTTTCACGGCTTTTTATGATGCTAACACCCATTCGAGTCGAAAGCTGATGATTGAAAAATCAATCTGGCTCGAATTAGGGCTTGCCGAATCGAATCGATTGTGTTTTGGGATTGAATAATCTACGATGAATGGTGGATATTGAGCTTCAGTTGAAATATGAGGTTTGTGATTACGAATTTGTTTGCTGTGATTGAATTTCAGTGTTTGAGCTGTGTAGTTTATCTCTGGTTGAATTTCTGTTTGTGATGCTTTGTTGACCCGGATTCCGGCGGACGTAGTAGTTGTTCCGATTGGATTCCGATAGATTTATTAGTTTCGATTGGACATATTAGTTGTTCTGATCGGATTCCAACATACATATGAATTTCGGTCGGACGTACTAGTTATTCCGATCGGATTTCGACGGACGTATTATTTGCTCCGACCGGACGTACTACTTGTTCCGATCGGATTTCGCCGAATGTATTAGACTTGATTTCAGCAAATATATTAGCTTTTTTAGAGACGTATAACTTGGGGTGGAGTAGTGGTGTGCTGATATTTATTGGAATTTATGAAAGTTAAGGACACTTTTTTGAAATAAAATCTTTTAATTGATATTATATATTTTTTTTTTTTATTGTGAACATTTAGATATTTTTTGGAATTCATCATCAAAAAGAAATTTTATTCCATCAATCTAAAAAATCAACAAAATAATAAGAGCGTTGTTGATATTACATTATCTTTTGATGTACAAATCCTTTAACTCAATTGAAGTGTATATGTCATCCAGTATAGGGCCAGGAGGAGCAAAATAATTAGGGGAGTAATTATCAAAATAATTAGGACAAGAACACCCTTCAACACCCTTTAACCTAGATTTCATGTCAAGATATCTCCATGGAATTATGTCATCCAGTATAGGGCCAGGAGGAGCAAGTGACCCTCCTGGCATTGGCGAGGTCAGGATTAGGATAGTGATGGCCGGAGAGTTGGGTAGGTGGTGGAACGGCTTCAGCGGAGGTAAATTGTTGTGTCCGCGGCGTCCATGACGGAACAGGCCTGCAACTCTATAAATTAGGGTTTCATTTTTCAAAATGGGGAAGATGACGATGAGGTTTTCAGCTTGGTTAAATGGACTTGTATCCAAAATCATAGGCGATTGTAGTTCTTGTCATTTTTCATGCTTCACTTTACTAAGTAACATTCCTACTTCCTCATACCATGCTTCCGTTTACCAGAAGGGGTTGTTGACGACCTTTAGAAGATATGCAACCACTTTTTATTCGGCTCGAGTGATACAAAGAACAAGATACACTTGATGAGGTGGGATCGCTTCATTCTGAAAGCAGCTGGAGGACTGGGCTTCAAGGAATGTGGTTGTCTTAACGATGCACATTAGTCTGGGGTATCGTAACTCCTTGGCAGCAAGATTAGTCAAGGCCCGTTAATTCCCGAGATCAACATTTTTGGAGGTGGAGCTAGGAAACAATCCTTCTTACTTGTGGCGGAGCATTATATCGAGCAAACCCCTACTGTTGCGGGGCCTTTGCTGGCAGGTGGGAACGGGGAGAAACATTAAGATTTGAGGTGATCCTTGGATCCCCTCAAGGCCTTCTTTCAGGATCTCTGAACCCATCGAAGGGTTAGCATCATCTCTGACAGTTAGTTCTCTGATCGATGAAAGCACAGGCTCTTGAATACCACAACCTGTATAATATTATAATAAAGGTTTGTAGAATATTATAGATTATAATAAAGATTTTTGAATATTGTTTGTTCTTGATTTATGATTGATTTGTGGTATCATGTATTGATTATATATTATTTTTATAACGAATTATTGATCCTAGAGAACGTTAGAAAAATAACTGACCCTAAAATTTATGAGGAATTGTTTTTAGTTAATCTCGAGTATAATTAAATGTGGCGTTGTATGAAATTATGAAACGTCATGACAATTATTTGTTGTACACAGAATTAATTAATTTCATGTTACATTCCTGAGAATTCTGAATATGAATAAATTCTTATTATTATATGGATGAGAGGATTACGGTTGCATGATTAGCTAGGGGTGTAATTAATCCTTTCGTGTGTACGCAACGACATCAAGTGATGTTCGTATTTAGTTGAATTTAATCGGCCTGAATCGATGGCAAAGATCATAAAGTTTGTTTAATTGTTCCTAATACGATCATACTTGGTAATTATATTAAATTCGTGTGGTAACTTCTCACATATCATCAACTTATAAAAGTCACGAAAATTAATACGACATGACATGAAATGTATAAAGAGTCTTAAAACCTTTAATAAATGATAAAGATAATGAAACAAGGATTAACCTGATCAACTTGAATTATTATTCTATATGTATTTATATATTTCTGTTTGTTATATGATTGCTCGATATTGTTTGTATTGCATCCTATTTATGTATGGAAAACGCATGATATAATAAGCATGTCGGATCCCTGAAATGGACCTGTATCCGGTGTTACTGAGCAAGCATACTGGACCTCTGAAATGAACATGTATCGTGGGATGGGCCGTTTCATAGGGATGCTGATTAAATTCGGATTGTTGTAACATTTCACTTATATTTCTGGACATTTGATTTTCATGTAATTTAAGACAATATAAGTTAGACATTTCTTGTTAGTTCTCTATATTTTTGATAAACCCTTGTAATCTTGTCGTCTTACTTCAAATGAACTTTGAAACGACGGTAACATCACATGTCTAGCAGATATTGGATAGAAAATCCTGGGACATTACACCATAACACATTATCAACAAATTTGTCCGACGTTGTCGTGAAAGACACCACGACATCAAGGCCTCACACAGTGTTGAGCAAGGGTGGTGCATTGCAAGGGTGTTGTTGGAGTAGGCTATGTAGGATTTGGTGGATGAGATCACGAAAGGATTAAGTTAAATATTTTAGATTTGTTTAGATTTATTAATATAATTCTGAGGATGTGGAGTTCACAATCTGAACAATCAAAACAAAAAAGTTTGGAAATCATGCATCTCTTTAAATTGGAAAATTTTTAATATGGAGATGTGAATAAGAAAGGTAAATATTCAGAGTAATAGAAGAATAGGAAGTCAATGCGAGGGTTTTTTTTAAAGAACTAAATGGTACTTATAAAATTAGATATCACTGTATGATAAATAAATTTCAAAAATAACACGTTTGTATAATTCTCATATTTCACTTTTTATTTTTTATTTCATCATACTACAACATCAAAGGTCTCATTTATTAAAAACTTATTTTATTTTACAAAGCGTCTTTGCGTTTCATACTAATTTTCATTTCTATCATTGGATTTGGATCATTTCTCACTACTATGAGCATTGCTACGAGACAATGAAAAGTGATATACCCATTTCATATTAAATATTACATTTTTTTTATCATCCCAAATATATGCAACACATCAAATTTGATTAATTTTTATTTTAAAAAAATCAATCGTTATAATACATTCCACATATTTCTTCCACAACTGTTGTTACCATACATAAAATTCCATGTCATGTTAAAATGATGTATATAATTTGGGACATAATTCACACAAATATGATGTTTAATCTGTATATTTACATAACTGATGTGTTTAGGTGTCGAGTTTTTCTATCTTAAAATTTAAAAAATAGTTATTTGTTACTGAGTTAATCTTTCTTGGATTTATAACTCTTTTCACTATGATTGAAAAAACATTGACAAACATGTTAAAAAAAAAAACAAAGGAAAAAAAAAAAGAAAAACTCATCTTTCATAGTATGTCAAAAATTCGTTACATGAATGACTTGTACATTCTTTACGCTCATAACAATCTTGAAAAAGGTTATTTGAATTTCGTTTTATACGATAAAACACAAGAGATCACATAATAACATCGGAAGGACTATTATGTTAAACCTAACACAGTCGATCCTATTATGGTGATCCTATTTCGTTTAATGCGATGATTTCCCTACTCTCCTCTTCTAACTCCAACTTTTCATCCATCACAAGTCTCTCATATCTAGGATCACCAATTCACACACATCATCCTTCCCATTCCCATACGTCCTGTTTTCAAAAACGCAACTGAAAACGAAAGCAAATGTCATAACAAGAAAAATCAAAGTTTTCAAACGTAATCAAAACTCTTGTTCTATACTAATAATGACCAATAATCACATAAGGCCGACCAATAATGACTCGCATAAAACCAAAAAAATCAACACCAAAATGTGGACACCAAGCCCTTTTGCCTATCTTGATTCATCTTCTCCAAAATTCCCCCCAAAAAATTCAGAAAAATAATACTCATCAAGGAATCCACATAGAGAGCAGAAGAATCTCTGCCCGCTTCCCCTATTCTTCAATGGGAACGCGGGCATGGATGAATTCAATGTAGCTATTAGGATTCATATTAGTCAATTTCATTCATCTATATATACAAAAGGGGGAAAAATACATGTTATGTGGTGTATATGTTCATTTGGGTTCATAAATTTGAGGGAAATTTGTGATTTTGTTTAGGTGGGTAGATTCTTTGATCAATGGGTGAAATGGGTTTCGCCGCCACGAAGCCGGAAACCAGTGGTGGTGGTGGATTGGTGGGGAAGGGTTTGAGGAGCATGGTGAGGAGGAGACAAGTAGATTCTGAGAATTCAAGTTCTTCATCATCATCTTCAAGTGGGCATCATCAGTTGGCTAAGGCTTTATCTGTTACTCATTTGATTTCTATTGGTGAGGTTTTGTTGTTTTTGTGGGATTTTTCTGCCATTTGGGTGTTGTTTGATGCTTTGGGTTTTTAATGTTGAGCAAGCTTAATGCAGCTGGGATGCTTTGATTTGGTTCTGTTTTTGTTTTTGGGTTAGATTTTGTACTTGATAGATAGATTCTGCACCTACTTATTTAACGGGCAGTGAAGGCTTCGGTTATAGCATGGTCTGTGGGAGGAAATTGTACATAGTCTTATCCTGTAGAGTAGGACATGATTTTCATGGAAAATCTAACCAGTGACCTAGACATCGTTGGCAGAAGTGGCATATCATTTGTCCAATTGTGTCCTCTATATTTTGAGATTAGCTTTCAGTTTTGTTTTTGTTTGCAAGTAGCATTTCTTGTTAGAATAAGATTCTTGGAAGTCGAGATAAAGCCAGTTTGGAGACTTGGTTGTCACTTTTTTTTAGATGTGATATGATTTTTCTAATCCCTATGGAAATATCCTAGTACTACAAAAACGAAATCCAGATTGATGTCGGCTTAACAATTTATGGGACCACAGACCATAATTAATAACCCACTTTGGTACTTTGGTCAATCGCATTGGCTGATAAGTGTAATCATGTAAATTAATCGCATCGGTGCAAGTAGCATAATTAAGCACACCCTTTCTTGCATATTTCTGTTGGGTTTTGGAGCATAGACTCTATGGAAGGCTCTTCCTTAATGCGCTTTATATTTCATCATAGATTGGGTACTGTTCTTGAAGAATGTGTAGGGGGGCGCCTAACTGGTGCCGAGGAAGTAGGATGGAAAAATGCCCCAGGAGAAACTAGATACCAAGTCTTTCCTCAAACTTTTGCTTTGTTATAGTGATGGTTTTGTAGCTTAAAGAGTTATTCACGCAGTACCTCTTTGCTTCTCCAATCCTCTTTCTTTGTAACATATTAGTACATATCAAACGGTGACTTTTATTTATGTGCTTCGACAAGCGTAAGTTCCTGGACATTCACCTAGGCCTTGCCTGCCGCTAATTGAAGGTTGTTCCCACGTCATTAGTCTCCTATTACTATTTAGAACATTAAGATTGCGATTGCAAGCTTTCAACTCATGACCATGACCTCATGTAGCTCAAGCTTCTTGCACGAGGCAGAGAGTTGTTTTGACTTCTTAGTTATAGTCTGTTAAACGTCTTGGCACAACCTTAGCCTGAGGAATACAGTTAAGTCTCCTGGGAGGAACACGGTGTAGCATTACCATGTCATGAATTAATTTTTTTTTTGAGAACTTATTATGGTAGTTTGTCAATTAGGATGCTTTAGTCCATGCATTCCTTTTGATTCAGACCCCTCATTTTTCCTTTTTGGTTCTCCATATCAGGAGTTGGATCAACTATTGGAGCTGGTGTTTATATTCTTGTGGGTACGGTGGCAAGAGAGCATTCAGGACCAGCACTCGCCATCTCTTTTCTCATAGCTGGTATAGCAGCTGCTCTTTCTGCATTTTGCTATGCAGAGCTTGCAAGTCGTTGCCCATCAGCTGGGAGTGCTTATCATTATTCATATATATGTGTTGGGGAAAGGTAGTTTCTTACTTTTCCTCTATCATGGTTTCTATGAATGAACTGCTACAACACTATCCTTGGAGATTGGGTTATATTGTTTCATAAGAGTTTGGGTTAGATTGTTTCATAAGAGTTACCTGCTTCTAGTCTTTCAATTATGGACCTATGGTGCAGTGTGGCTTGGTTGATTGGTTGGGCTTTGATTTTGGAATATACTATAGGAGGTTCAACAGTGGCACGTGGCATCTCCCCAAATCTGGTAAGAAGAAAAAAACCAAGTTTCTTAGTCCTGCTAACATTTTCTCAATCACTTTTCTTTATTATATCTTCATTTTTCCTGTGGTAACAGTATGTAAACATTTTACTTAATTCTGTTCGCGGTCGTTCTTTTTACCAGAAACTGTGTAATATATCAGTTGTTCGGCTCTAAATTTAGTGTAATAGCTGGGGCATATTAACATCTCCTACTAGTGGTCAAGGAATTGGTGGTTTTGACGAAGTTGTTGTGCTGCACTTGCAAGTTTTTTCTTCATCAGTGTTACCTTTTCTGTATTCATTTTATTGGACTTATCGATGATCGTGTCTTGTAATATAAACGTTGTTTTCTGTTGCTTGGTTTCGATTTTTTTTGTCATAACTCTTGTGGCATCTTTGTTAGAGTTAAAGACACTTACTGTCTTGTTTATTCACTTCATGCTTTGCCTCATTCATATCGAATTGTACTATCTCAGGCACTGCTCTTTGGTGGGGAGAACAGCCTGCCCATTTTTCTGGCACGGCAGACTATTCCTGGTCTTGACATTGTGGTCGATCCCTGTGCAGCGATTCTAGTTCTTGTTGTTTCTGGACTCCTATGCATTGGAATCAAGGAGGTACATGCGATAAAGACCTCTTATGTGCTTATCTTTTCACTTTCCCCTTCTTGTCCTTTTTCTTTGTATTCCAATAAGCATGCTTCTTATATCACTTGATATTTCTGCTGAACTGCTTTTGCTAAACATATTGCAGAGTACCTTTGCACAGGGTATTATCACCTCCGCAAATGTATGTGCCATGTTCTTTGTCATAATCTTTGGAGGATATCTTGGATTTACAAGCGGATGGCCTGGATACAAGCTGTCTGATGGGTAACTCACTGGACAACTTTGTGTGTGTGTGTGTTTGGGTTAACTTCTACTTTTGTGTCAATCTAATCATTCACTTGTTGTGTGTTAGGTACATCCCCTTTGGTGTCAATGGGATGCTTGCTGGATCTGCAACTGTTTTCTTTGCGTACATAGGATTTGATTCAGTAGCAAGTACAGCTGAGGAGGTATGGATATTTGATTCAGTAGCAAGTACTCAGATGTTGTTATGCTAAATAATGGAATATGCTTTTTGTCTTTCTCATCAATAGCGGATAAGAGCATGCATATATGACCATGCTTCAATGTGTCTCAAGCAGACCAAGATGAATGAAATTTTGGGTTGAGGCGGATAAGAGCATGCATATGTGACCATGCTTCAATGTGTCTCAAGCAGACCAAGATGAATGAAATTTTGGGTTGAGGGATACTTACCTTTGTCGTTTTTGTGACAGGTTAAGAATCCACAAAGAGATCTGCCTCTGGGAATAGCCTCAGCACTGTCAATATGCTGCACACTATACATGCTAGTCTCTATTGTTATTGCTGGTCTTGTACCATATTTTGCAATGGATCCCGATACTCCCATATCGTCTGCATTTGCTAGTCATGGGATGCAGTGGGCAGCGTAAGTTGAATCATTTTTCCTGTTCTGTTGTCTGAGAGTCGTTTGATGATTCAATCTAAGCTATCTTGGGCTAATGTGTACAGATACATCATCACTGTTGGAGCTGTCACAGCTCTTTGCTCTACTTTGATGGGTTCACTTCTTCCTCAGGTATGAAACTTTCAACCATCTTAGAATTATATATTGCATCCACTAGAGGAATTTTAATTTTCTTTTCCTTGCTCATATAGTCATTCAAGTATTTGCATCACATCATTTTGTCAAACTCTATCAGACATCAATATGGTCTCGACTCTTGATAATATGCAACTGTCCTCTATGTATTACAGCCTAGAATCCTGATGGCAATGGCTAGGGATGGTCTGCTGCCATCTTTTTTCTCGGATATTAGCAAGAAGTCACAAGTTCCTGTCAAGAGTACTCTAACAACAGGGGTTGCGTCGGCAATACTAGCATTTTTCATGGATGTGTCACAGTTGGCGGGCATGGTGAGCTGTTTTGCCTTGCATATGAATTAGTTATTCTCTTTTCATCTTTTGTGCTTTCGGGTGAAATGGTTCTCTTTAGCACTTTGTCTTTGACATTTGTTCGTTCATGTTTTCAACATCCAGAATAAGCTCTTACAGGTTTGCCTTCAGATACCTGAAATTTAAATGCACATATTGAGCTTTTTTTTGTGTGTGTGGTAAATATGGAGTTTATTTCATGATGAATACTATTTGCTGTTTTCACGATGCAGGTTAGTGTTGGAACCCTCTTGGCATTCACAATGGTGGCAATATGTGTACTGATACTGAGATATGTCCCACCAGATGAGGCACCAGTTCCATCATCTCTTCAAGAGTTTGTTGATGCAGTTTCGGTTCAGTATGCTAGTTTTCACCCTAAGTTGGAAATCCTCAAGGATGAGACTTTGCCTCTGCTTGATAAGGGTGTCACAGTTCAGCTTCCTCTGATCTTGAAGCAAGTAGCTGAAGGCAGTTGTGAGTTTCCTAATTCTCCTTCTCCTCTTCGTTTGAAGAAAGAAACGAGATGTGAAAGCCCTTTCTTTTTATGTTTCAGATATGATCCTGTCGTACTGATTTTTGTTGTTGTACAGACACTCTGAGTGAAGAGAAGAGGCGAAAGATTGCTGGTTGGACTATAATGCTTACCTGTGTAGGAGTACTAATCCTCACATCTATAGCTTCATCCGTGCAACTTTCCGGGTAAGAGCGGCATTGGTGTCTCCTCGTGTTTATTACTCGTATTAGCAGTACAGTTGGAAATACAATGTTTCTGTTTCCTGGATGTAGGCAACTGCATTAAGAGGAAACTAGATCACTGTGTGAAAATAACAAGATACAAATAATATATGTTCTTTAGTATAACTTCGGGTACTATTGTGATCATGTTTTTTGCTTCTTTCCCCAGCATCATCAGGTTCCCGTTGTGCGGAGTAGGCGGTGCTCTTCTTTTCTCTGGACTGATAGTCCTTACATGCATAGATCAAGATGAAGCAAGGCATACCTTTGGTCATGTTGGAGGTGAGTGCCGTTTCGTTTCATGAGAAATTCATCACCTTCACCAGTTCAATGTTTTTTGGTGTGATAGTCCCCGTTGGCTCATCATTCAAATAGTCGAGGTTTAATATGTTAGAATCACCCATTTTGAGGATTAATGCTTCCTCTGGCCCTCATCATCTATGTCTTGAAGTCCTAGTTATGGTTAATCATATGAATGCTATTATGATGTTAGTAAGTTTACTGCGCTTTCATTTCTTATATTTTAATTTCAAGTATTTTTCCATCTTGCAGGATTCAATTGCCCATTTGTTCCACTACTTCCCATTGGTTGCATTTTTATCAATGTCTATCTCCTGATAAATCTCGGGTGAGTAGGTTTCTATCTCTCATTGTTCTCTTCCTCTTCGTTTTTCGTAAACTATCTACGCTAACGTAAATTTGGGTCATAAATTATTCAGAGGTGGCACATGGATGCGAGTATCTATCTGGCTGCTGATCGGAGTAGTCGTCTATATATTTTACGGACGAAGTCACAGCACTCTGAGGAACGCAGTTTACGTGCCAAATTCCCACGTGGATGAGATCTATCGCGTCTCTCGAGAGCCTCAACCTTGAAGCACGCAATTCTCCCGCAGAAGCAACCACATCTGTTATACTTCGTGTCATGTAGAAGTATAGAAATGATATGTATTCGGCACAAACCAGGCATGATGAGCTCAACATCAAAATTGAGCTTATTGCCTTGTACAGTTCTATAGGCATTTCTTGCATATGTGTATATTCATACGTTGAATAATGATATAGAGAAAGCGAATATTCTTGAGATACACTTGTAATGTAAAATCATCTTTGTATTACTCATTAAGCTGTCTTCTTTCTCCTTCCAAACTTTGTTTCGTAGGCTTCGATTTATTGCCTCCTAATACAGTGAAGAGTTTTTTTTATGTCAGAATGATCTTGTAAGTGTACTTTCAAAATTTTGTTATGAAGAATAAGTGCCTCAGGATAAAATGTATTGATTTTGTAATGTGCATCGCAAACAACATGTTGTCAAAGGGGAAAAAGCAACCTAAATGAAGCCGGTTACAATGTTCACCGCATCTGGTGTGCGTGTTCCTTAGGCTGAGTTTTTTTTTTTTTTTTTTGGGTTTTTTTGACAAATTGCTTTTGGTAAGATTAATTACTAAACGATCAGTGAGCTTGGGAGTGATTATCAGGGACGATCGAGGAGAAGTCAAGTTAGCGGCCTGTCGCAAACAAGAAGTATACATCGAACCAATCGTTGGCAAAGCACTGGCAGTCCGTTTTGGTTTGGAACTGGCAAAGGCATCGAGCATGGAACGGGTTATCTAGTCAGATTGCCAAATGGTGGCAGGTTTGCTTGAACGGGAAAGTGCAGATCGGTCTCTACATGGAGGCGTGATACAAGACTGCCTAATTTTGCTTCAGAACTTTAGGGAAGCTTCCTGCTCTTGGGTGCGTCGTGATGCTAATCAAGCAGCGCACGAGCTAGCATCGCTAGGATATGGTTATTTTTGTAATGAGCAATGACAAAAAATATGTGTAACCCTGATCGAGAGCAATGAAGCTTTGCCCAAACGGTCCATTCTTGGATAAATCAGCAAAAATATTTTGGAAAAATTCCCAAAAACTATATTTTTTTTCAAAAATAATTCCCAAACACATACAACAACGAAAAATAATTCCTCAAAGTTTACAATTCATCCATCTTATCTAATATCTTACCATGTCCTCACCTTTAACCCAACAACTACATACCCCTCATCGTCGACGGAGTCTTCCTCTGAATCCGGAATGTCATCGAAATCTTCGTTGGAATCCGACAACATCTTCAGAATCTTCGTCGGGATTTGAAATAATGTGTCTGAAGAAAATCAAAATAATGCACATAAATAAAATGAAACAGAACAAATATCAAACAGTGTATCTGAACAAAATTAAAACAGTGTGCTTGAACAAAATGAAACAGCGCGCGTGAACAAAAATCAAACAGTGTGTCCGGGAAAAAAAAACAGTGCGTCTTGTTCAATTATCCCATTCGCATATGCTAAATGCATAATTTGGTTGTTAAAAGACATACTGATTAATATTCTATTGAGGCACTTGTGTTCAATTATCAAAATGATGATTTTATTGTGGCACACTATATGTTTACTTGAAACAGTGCGCCCAGTGGTGTAATATCAAAGTAAATGAGCCTTCTAATGAGGCGCACTGAATGTTTATTAAGAGGTGCACAGTTTATTAAATATGTACATAGAACATTAAATTCTTAAGGGGCAATGTAAATTAGTTGTACTATGTTCTGACGCATTGTTTTAATAACAAAGACACTATTTGAATATTTAACAATGGCAAACCAATATCTCATGTTTTCAATCAAGATCAAAACAATATTGATTATGTATCAAAGGAATTGAAGGCATTTCGTTTTAAAAATTCACATGCTTTTTGATCAGGTGGATTTGATCGTAAGTGTTGAGAATTGCTGTTCGTTGTTGGATTCTGGTTGTCCGAGATACATTTTCTTTTGTGTGTTGCTGTAGTAAGAAATGGAATCTCTCCAAGTTAATGTCCATGGTGATTACATGCCAGTTGTTGGTAGGAAGCCTATCGAGCTTGTCAAGCTTACCGAGGAGATGAAGGCATTCAACGCATATGCCAAGCTCGGGTTGGAGGGGACGAACAAGCGAAAATTTGGTGTGAGGAAAAAAAAGGAAGTCGAGGCAAAGGAGGAGGAGAGGAAATAGTTTCTATGATCAGCACTCTTCTGTTACTGTTCTGTTCTGAGATTATGTGGTTTGATACTTGTAGCACGCTCAGTACTGTGGATATCTTTGATGTTCATTCAATACTTTTCTTTGACGGATGTTATTTGATCGTTTGTCTACTTCGAGGTTGAGATTGTTAGGATTGGACAGAGAGTAATGACACAATCACAAGACAAGAAAGAAAGAGAGAAAAACAAGAACACACGGATTTTACGTGGGAAACCCTCAGGGGAAGAAAACTCACTGCCGTCGCCAACACAACCTTTGCTATTCTCAGAAGTTATTGTGCAGAATACATCAGAGAGATATATGTTTATATACTAGGAAAAACCTTAATTCTAAACATAGCAGAAACTATCATGTGGAACTGCACGGTCTTACAATAGATTGTCTGAAGAGTCTTGTAACTCTTCAACATAAATCAGGCCCACATACATAAC
Organism: Drosera capensis; assembly: GCA_001925005.1. Taxonomy (NCBI): domain Eukaryota; kingdom Viridiplantae; phylum Streptophyta; class Magnoliopsida; order Caryophyllales; family Droseraceae; genus Drosera; species Drosera capensis. The sequence goes on from LIEC01012428.1 coordinate 61,508, forward strand.
ATATCTCCCACTTGGGACTGATTCTCCCAAAACAACTCACCTACTACAATAGTAGTATCACCTTCTCATGTTGTGTCTTCAGGTAGCGACCGCATTGCCGTCTCTAGGTAGCAAGGCCAAGAGAAGCTATGCAAAACTCCAACTTCTCTTTAGGAACTGACTTAGTGAGCATGTCCGCAGGATTTTCGTTGGTGTGTACTTTCTCCAATTTGAAAGATCCTTCTTCAAGCATAGATCGTATGAAATGATACCTTACATCGATATGCTTTGTCCTTGAGTGAAATGCAGAATTCTTTGCTAGATGAATTGCGCTCTGACTGTCACTACGCAAGCGACAGTCCGCTTGCTTATGATCCAATTCACTCAACAAACTTTGTAACCAAGTCATCCTTTGCACGCTTCAGCAGCAGCAACACACTCAACCTCAGTAGTAGATAATGCAACAATCTTTTGTAACCTAGAAACCCAGGATATTGCTGCACTTCCAAGAGTAAACACATAACCTGTAGTACTCTTCCTTCCATCAATATCACCAGCCATGTCAGAGTCAACAGAACCACACAGGTGTATATCTGCACCCGTATAACACAGTGCCATATCTCTTGTTCCTGTAAGGTACCTTAGAATCCATTTTACTGCACTCCAGTGATTAAAACCAGGATTAGACATGTACCTGCTCACAACTCCCACTGCATGAGAAATGTCTGGTCTTGTACAGACCATGGCATACATGAGGCTACCAATTGCTGATGCATACGGAATCTTCTCCATCTGCTTTTGTTCCTCTTCAGTTTTGGGACAATGTTGTTTTGAAAGATTTTTGAAATGCCCAGCTAAAGGTGTGCTGACCGGTTTTGCACAGTCCATGTTGAACCTCTTGAGCACCTTCGATATGTACTCCTTCTGGCACAGCTTTAGCAACTTGTTCTTTCTATCCCTTTCAATCTTCAACCCCAAAATTTGTTTTGCAGCCCCTAAGTCTTTCATTGAAAATTCCTTCTCCATTTGCACTTTCAAATTTTCAATCTCTGTCAGAACCTGCAATCAACATATCATCGACATACAAGAGTAGAATAACATAAGCACTGTCAAACCTTTTGAAATAACAGTAGTGGTCTGCATGACAACGTATGTACCCTATTTTCAGCATGAACTTGTCAAATTTCAGGTACTATTGTGTGGGGGCTTGTTTCAGACCGTAAAGGCTTTTCAGCAACTTACACACTAGATGCTTCTTACTAGCCTCTACATATCCCTGTGGTTGCTGCATGTATATATCTTCCTCCAAGTCTCCATGGAGAAAAGCAGTTTTCACATCCAACTGTTCTAGATGTAGATCCTCAGCAGCAACAATACTTAGAACAATTCTAATTGTAGTCATCTTGACCACAGGAGAAAAAATCTCAGTAAAATCAATACCTGCCTTTTGTTGAAAACCTTTCACCACCAACCTGACCTTGTACCCCTAAGAACCATCTTGCTCCTGTTTCAGTTTGTACACCCATTTGTTCTGAATTGCCTTCTTCCCAGTTGGAAGCTTGACCAAATCCCAAGTCTGATTTGTGTAAAGAGACTTCATTTCGTTATCCATGGCTTTCTTCCATTCTTCCTTACTCTCGACTTGTGTTGCTTCATCATAGCAACTGGGTTCACCACCATCTGTGAGCAACAGGTAGTGCATGGATGGAGAGTAACGGTCTGGAGCTGTGATGGTCCGCCTTTCACGCCTAACTACAATGGGTGGTGTCACTGGCTCCTCCTGAACTTCATGTTCATTGTTGTGTGCAGTAACACTCTGATCAGGGCCA
>LIEC01012428.1:71428-95079 GCA_001925005.1 Drosera capensis
GTCAATCGGGAATTCAACAACAAAATTTATGTCGTATAGCTCCCTGCTATAACATACTTAGCTTCTGCACTAAAGATTAAGACAGTAGTCTGCTTCTTGTCGAACCATGAGGCAAGACTTGCACCTAAGAATCGACATGATCCAGTAGTGCTATTCCTATCTACTCTACATCCTATAAAGTCAGCATATGAATAGCCCATTAGTTCAAAATCTGATTTCTTAGGATACTATTGACTTAGATAAGAAGTTTCTTTGAATTATCTTAAAAATTTTTTTATTACAGTATACTACGATTTTTTAGGATCAAACACGTAGAATATAATATATCTTGTCTGCTTGTAGTAGGATAGAGCAAAGACTCTAGAATTTTTCTAAATATTGTTTAGTCAATGGGTTTTTCACTCTCATCTTTATTTATCTTTGTCGTAGAGCTCATTGAAGTTTTCATGTAACTTGCATTCTCTTACCCAAATTTCTTCACAATGTTTCTCAAATATTTAGTTTAATTTATGAATATTCCACTCTTCATTTGCTGCACTTGAAGCCCAAAGAAATATTTAGTCCTCTCATTAAACTCATATGAAATTTTGACTTTATTATTACAACAAATCTTTCACACGGTTTACTATTAGTACAACCAAAGATAGTATCATCATCATATATTTGTACTAAGCGTGTGTGTTTTTTGTTTCTATTTTAGGAATAAATTTATATCTACTTTACCTCTTTGAATGTCATTATCACAAAAAAAGGTTAAGAGTTTCATATCATGCTCTTAGAACTTGTTTTTACTCCATCTAGTACTTTGTCTAAGCTGGACACATATTCAGGATGTTCATGGTCTTCAAAACCTGGTATCTCTTTCTTCGACTTCCTTGACTTTTGCCAACACTGCATCAATTTCTTCCCCTTGTTCTATTATTATAGTTGATATCCCTTCTTGGGCTGTTGTTGTTGGCCATACTTCTATTATGATAGAGATAGTTTTCCTCTACAGACTAGCAAGTTCCACCCCTGTCGTAGAGACTGGGATGTCTGCAATTATAATATATGTGATCTATGCCGTAACTATCTCAAGATTAATGATCCTCAGTGCAGCTGAGGTTGTGACAGGTTACTCTTCTTGTAGCCTTCTGAGATCAGCTTCAATTGCATATATTTCATTCCTAGCATATCCCTTTGTATTAAAGATTTGGTAAGAAGACTCGTGTATAGGGATGCTTGCCTGACAAATCTGATCCCATGCATAAAGTAGTATGCCATTTTTCACAAACGTACTACTTCTCAAACAAATGGATTTTTTGTTGGCGTAATACGTTTTCACAGTAGTGCGCCTGAAATAGTATCTCTTTCTAGATTATCTTCTCCCATGATTGATCATCTTTTACTTGATGTATCAATTTTGACGTATTAAATTTTGTATAGGCATACTACATCTTATATAGTTGTACTAGATTTTATATAGACGTACTAGTTTTTGTTACACGTACTAGATTTTGCATGCGTAATCGATTCATTATTTTGTTTAAGTGTATACTTTTAAATTTGCATAGACATATTGCTTTTTGTTTTGGCTACTAATTTTTCAATTTTACTAGTTTTTTCATGGACATACTAGTTTTTATAGCATCATGTGTTTTAAACATCTTTCAATTTTACATAATTTGTATATGCGCACTTATTTTCTCATAGGTGCATTAGATTTTTTTTTTTTTTTATAGATGTACTAGATGTTTCATAGGCGTTTTATCTTCTTTCATAGACGTATGCTTTTTTTAATTAATGGGCAAAATGTTTCTTCTTCATCTACACGCATCATGGTACAAAATCAATCAATAACACATCGATTCATCACCATAAGCATTTCTATTCTCTAGAATCATTTTATTATGAGTACCATCATCCAAAATGAAATCGAAATCGACCAATTCCAAGAGCCTTATTTCACAAATCCCAAAATCGACACAAAGCAAAAAAAAAAAAAACAAAAACCCAAAATCAATTGACTCATCACACAAACCATCAAAACCTAATCGTAGTCCTAATCAATTGGTCCGACGATGATGAGTCCGGTGTAGACAACGATGGCAACGGCTGATGGCGAGGATGCGAGAGAGTAGAGGGAGAGGGAAAGGGAGAGATCTGTGGGTGAGTTAGGAGGGTAGTGTATGCATATTTAAAATAATGAGATCTCATATAAATTAAAAATCTTTGATGATACCTGTTTGGAATTAAATCTTTGGGTGGTACTTCTCAAGAATAAATTTTTTTTGATGTTTTACATACTTGTTCTGTAATAGATTTTTTGTTTTTGTTTTTGTTTTTGTTTTGTTTTATTTATTTTGATAGTTTGTAAAATTTATAGATTTAAATGGAGACATCTTGTGGAACGCCATGACATGTTGTCGGATGGCTTTGAAAAATAATATATATTAGATTTGATATCAGATTATAAATATGTGGCATTTGATTGGATGTCATGACATACTGGTTGAAAATTTTGGGACTAATGGAATAAGCTCTTAATCGAACGGTAGCTAACAAGCCCTCGATTTAGTCTTATCAAATCGGATTAGGGCTTTACGTCCCTGTGTTGCGCAGTTGTTTTATGAATCTTATTCATGCAGGTCATAAAATCAAACTATGTGTTCTACAAAGATTATAAACAGAATTATCATATATTCCTAATCCCATTACATAACCCATCAAATCTATGGTTTCTGTAAAGAATTCTCCACATTGAAATAGTTATTTAATTTATAAATCTGAATACCAAACGATGACCACCAAAATATTCAAATCTAATTAAAAGTAGAATATGATAAAGAGTTATTTAAATGTCCAAATTGAATTCAGACCTATATGTAAGAAATATTGTCAAACTTAAAAATAGGTATACGAAATTTAAAAAAATATAGGGCTAAGTTAATGGCGTTTGGCTTTTGTTTTCCGATTTAATTCGTTTTCCCTCCATGAGCTCTTTTTTCAGTTTTTTGATACTTCTTCTTCTATGCTACATTTTGTCTTGTGATTATATATGATTGGCATCGAGTCAGAGTCTGATTCCAAAATGGACTTCCAAAATGGACGACATGTGTTCGATGTTCTTAGTCTTGTTGTCTTTATCTTTTATATGCGCTTGGTTTTCTTTCAGTTTCATTTTTATGCCACTTGTTGCTTCTTTGTTTTATTCATCAACTTCAAATATCTTACTAACAGTAAACTCTTGGTATCCTTTTTTTATATCTTGCTCAGTGAATTTGAGCTAAAAAATTCTAGTATGTCCCATTATCCTTTTTAGCAATACTGGGGTTGTCAATTTACCTGTAATATGTTGCATATTCGATATTAGTATGTTGAATATTATTGACATTATCTCTCTCTCTAAACAGTTATTTTCTTTTGCACTCTACTACAAAACTTAGGGGTGTGCATGGGCTAGGATGGTCCAATATCTGACCATTTTTCGTCCTCTTCTAATTTTTCGGTATCTCAAAACTTTTTATTCCTGTCCCGTCCCATTTTTTCGATATCTTGCTCTTTTGGTGCGGGATATCTCTTATTTCCCAATTTATTGGTATCAATACAAATTAATATGAGGATAGCAACCATTGGAATCAAAAGCATAGGAATTCCAGATATTTAAGTATATAATGTAATTAAAAGCATAAAAAGGGTAAGTAACAATAAGCAATAAATTTTGATGGTTAATTTGGTACATTTTTCTAATTTTTGTTTATGTTTGTCCGAAGTGCTTTGATCATGTTATCACTTTCGAAAATTGAAGCTGACTGCTAAGGATTTACTCATTTTAATATATATCATGAAAAAAGAAAGAGAAAAAGGTTCAATGGTTGATCAAATAACAAAGTGTATATTTGCAATAATCGATAGTGCTTCTATTACTCCATATTAAGCATCTTTAATGGACAACCAAATCAACATTTTGCGAAAACAAACAACAAAATGAATTTATATCAGATACAATGGATAATAAATATGAAACTTGTTTTTTCCAAAGCCAGAATCCGATCTCGATAGGATTTTACAAAAATCCGGTACCATATCTATAAGGACTAAAAAATTTTCGTAAAATTTAATTTCACAATAATCAATGTGGATAGTAAATTATTATACATTATAACTTATTTTACTTGATTAAAAGACTAATTTAAAGACATAATAAGAAAATAATACAAAATATGGATAAAATATAACCCTAATATGCAAACATGATCTTAATACAAAAATATCGTATTTATACGAAAATGATCTAAACCTAATTTTGACACTTATTTTTCTTTATGTCAATTTTTACTCCACCTAAATTAAATAATTTAGCCACTAAGTAATCGTTAAATACTCAATAATTATCCACTTAAATTATTTTAATTAATTTACTTTCTTATAAAAACAAACTCTTTTCTCCTTGAAAATTCTTACAAACACAAAACAAAACACTTTTTATCATAAGAGATTAGAGTTAAGAAAGAGAAGAGAAGAAGGAGAAGTTTGATGAAAAGAGGAGAAGTTAGGTGATAAAGCGAGTACCACAAGGATCATTCACCATTAATGACAAAGGATGATCATCTTGATTAGAAATTTTGTTGAAAATTATACAATTTTTGAAAATTTTTGATATAAATATATGTTGAATTTTCACATGTCTAATTTTTAATGAAGTTAATAAATCATGATTCAGAGTTATGAATCTTAAGATATAAATCAAAATATATGGATATATCAATCTATAAAACACTAATTACACATATGACTTTGTACCTTTATATGGATTTATATAGTAGGATTTAGAAGATAAGTCTTATATCAATCGTAAGGAATGAAAGTCTAGTTTTTAGAACAGCTTACAAATAATTATTTAGAGTTGTATGTAGAGAGTCATGAGGTAATTAGTAAAGTAAGGTCAAATTGTCTAAAGTAGGAAAAACTATATAAATTAAACTAATTATTTTTTATTACTAGTAAAGTTTTATGATAAAAATTTTAATTCAATAGAATGATTATTTAGTTTATGTAAAATTTTACTAAATTATTTTTGGAGTTGTATAGAACAAGTTATAGATTTAAATACGTCCAAATGTCATATTGGATAGAATATAGGACACCCGTTCTAGAGGTCGAGAAGCTCAATCTAAAGGCCGGGACGCTCGTTTCAGAGGTCGGGATGTCTGTTCCAAAGGTTGGGACACCCGTTCAAGAGGTCGAGATGCCCGTCTAAGAGGTCGAATTGCCGTCTCGGAACCTTCTAGATGGGGAATGATTGTTTTCACTAAATAATATGCATTAGAATCTTTGAACATAGTCACTAAATATGATTGACCTAAAATAATGACTGCAATTGCTGTGTGTCATGATTAGATGATGTGTGTGTTTGTGTTATGCGTTGATTATTGGTATAAAGAGTATGAATGAGTAAAAATAGTATAAATCCATACTTGATAAGATAACTCCATGGTATAAAATATAAAGAATTTATATAAAATGTGTCAAAATTAAGAAAAATGCAAGTAAATTGAGACTAATAATAAATATTAAAATATTGTATGTGTATATATATAATCATTGTGAAATTTTTGTACTGTGTTGAGACGGTGGGAAGAGTATACTGCCAACCAACAGCATCAAAAAGCCCAACAAGCCCACAAAACGGGCCGGCCCATCCATCGAGTCGTGACCAAAAACCCTAGCACGCTATTAATCTTCCCATTCATCTCCATCGCCGCCGCTCTCAGCCGCAGATCGCCTCTTCGCCTCAAATCTCCGGTGAGCTCATCATCGTTTCGATTCCACTTCGCTGTCGTTTTTTACATTAGATGTTGGAACTTTTTGGTCGATTAGTTGTTTTGTTAGTTTTTAGTGTGAAATGGATTGAATCGTTGATGGGATTCTGAGATGTGGTGGAGTTGATTTGTGTTGGGTGTGTGTTGTTTTGTGAGGATGTGTGATTGATGATGAAGTTGTTTTGTTCCTTTGTGTATTGTGACATTTTGGGTTTTGTTTGTGTATATGTGGATTTGTGAGAAGATGGTTAATTGGGTGAAGGTTTTTGTGGGAGTTATATGAGTAGAAATTGTCTTGGATTGGGCTATAGGTTTGCCCGAAATCGGATTAAGGTTTGTTGGGCTAAATTTGCTCCGGGTTTGTGATTGATAGTGTAATGAGAGCTATCATGGGGGATTTGTGTTGGATGGTTGTTTTGTTGGTTGGTTTTCAAGGCGGTAATTCAGTGTGAAGTTTCAATTTCGTTGTGGTCTGCTTTTAAGCTGCAGCGTAATAACTGTAAGCATTGTGTGGCAGTTTCATTTAGTAGGAGGCTGATTTGTTCTGTTTGGAGTTCTCAGTATGTTTTAAGAGAAATCAAGTCAAATTTACTAGACTACTCCTTGTACGATGTAATGTTTTATTCATCATGACATGATAATCTTTTGTGGGCCTCGTTTCATGTTCAAGCTTAATATTTAGTGAAGGTGTATTTATACAGGATTGGATCGTATTTTGTACTTAGTTTGTACCAGTCTTCTGAATAGTTCACAGTTTTACACGGTGTGTTTTTTTATGGTATTTTCACATTGGTTGCATGGTTAAAGGCATATCAAGAATATTTCTTTGAAAGATGGTTCGATATTCCTTTGATATTTCTCATGTGGATTATTGTGTATAGGTCTCTTTTTACTTAGTTGTGATTCTTTGGAAGTCTCAGCTTGTAGTTTTGGACCAACCGGCTGTAGGTGGCCAAACTGAATACATTTTATTTTTGTATGTTTCTGTAGTAAGCGATGGTTAAGCACAATAATGTCGTGCCAAATGGTCACTTCAAGAAGCACTGGCAGAACTATGTGAAGACCTGGTTTGACCAGCCGGCTCGCAAGTATAGAAGAAGACTCGGCAAGTTTTCTTAATGGATATCTGTCATTCTGTCTTTTTTTAGTTCCAATATTATTGGTTTATGCAATATTTTTCGTACTGAGTATGTCCATTGATCAAGTCAGCTAGGCAAAAGAAGGCTGCGAAGATCTTTCCTCGTCCTAGTGCTGGACCACTCCGTCCCATTGTCCGTTGCCAAACCCAGAAGTACAACATGAAAGTCAGAGCTGGAAGAGGATTCTCCCTTGAGGAACTCAAGGTGCTTGCGTTTGATTTATTTATATGGTATTTAGGCCCTGTTTTGAACTTGCATAAGCATGCCTTTTTGCAAACAAAAATCGGTACGCTGTTATCTGCCGATTCTGTGATCCACTTCAACAAGTTCATTTAGCTGTATATGCAGCTTCATGCAGCAGCAAGCCAACTGTAGCTGTTGGTTGTACTTTTTTCTAGCATCTGCATGTGTTTTGTAATAGATTCGGTTTTGTGCACTAGCATGGTTTACCTCGGGTACTCTCTTTTAAAAGGGAGGTCTTTGTTGTCTTGTGTAGGCTGTTTCGTTGCTTTACTGTGTGCTGTGAATCACATCTCTTAACCATATCCTTGTCCCGTCTTTTAATATTGCAGCATATATATACGGCGCGTTGTTGCTGTTGTAGAATACAGCGTATTGGCTGCAGTAAAAAACATTTTGAAAAATTTATACTTTAATTTGTTTAATGTATATAGTTGAATTTTAGTTATAAAATACACTAAAAGCTTAATTGTGCCCATTCAGTAACTTACAGTATGGATTTTTCAACTTACAGTATAAAATCGTCAATGTATAGTATGTACACCAACCACTATGCTACCCTTTATAGCATACATATATTTTCGATATATATATATGGTTTGTTTTGTTTTGTTTGTTTCATCTGCGTTTAGTTTGCGATGTCATGTATTTCTAGTTGGCCTGTGATGGTCATTTATCAATATCTGTTTTGCAAGGGATAATAACGATTGTAGGAGGAAATTCTACCTTGTGATTTGCAAGGGATGTGTATTCATTAATCAATTGCAGTATTCTTTTACTTTGATAATTTGATCATAGTTTGGCATCTACAGAGTTTTAATCGTTTTAGGTTGCTCCATCTTCTCTTAGCCTCTTACGGGATGTTCTTCTGTGCTGTTATCATCAACCTTATGTATTGTATACTACTAGTTATTTTCATTTCTTTTTGGGCTACTCCCACATTTCTCTTGATAACATGATATCAATATTTTTTTTATTTTATTTTTTGCTAAATAATTTTTTTATGGCTGCTGAAAATTATCATGTCTCTTGGCGTCAGGCTGCAGGCATTCCAAAGAAGCTTGCACCAACCATTGGCATAGCTGTTGATCATCGCCGTAGGAACAGTTCACTCGAATCTCTCCAAGCTAATGTGCAAAGGCTGAAGACTTACAAGGCCAAGTTAGTTGTGTTCCCCAAACATGCACGTAAAATCAAGGTAACCAGAGTTCCTCTTGCAAGCTTTAAAAGCCAATCTTTTGTTTAGTGATATCACTGCCACCAGTAGCCTGTATGACTAATGATGGTTGTTGGCCGGTGTATAGGCTGGTGACTCCACTCCTGAGGAGTTGGCTACTGCAACTCAAGCCCATGGTGATTACCTGCCAATTGGCTCCGAGAAGCAGCCTGTCGAGATTGTCAAGCTTACCGAGGAGATGAAGGCATTCAATGCATATGCTAAGGTAAGGTTGGAGAGGACGAACAAGCGCAAATTTGGCATAAGGCAGAAGAAGGCAGCTGAGGCCGAGAAGGAGGAGAAGAAATAGTTTCCAGCGGCTCACATCAAGTTATTGGTCTTGTAGATGCCCTTTGGGTGTTGCATTCCCTTTTTGTTTTCATCTTGTTTTGAGATTATGTGGTTTGATACTTGTAGTCTCAGTACTGTGGATGCCTTCGATGTTGTTTACCTGATACTTTGTTATGCCTTATGCTACTCGTCATTTTTCACTATTTGGAGGTTGAGATTTATCAAGAGGTGTTGAAGGTGCCATTTCTTTATCTGCAATATGATGTTTGTGCCTTTTTCTGTTTTGGTTCATGTTAAAGGATCTCTTTAGTTGTAACCCTTGGAGAAGCATCATCTGGGCTAGCCATTGAGTCCAGTCACGGATGTGATATCCGTCTTTTAGCATTCAGCCTATCTGCAGGTGACTTTCATATGTTATCTTGTTTGGCTCTGGAGTGTTTTTAACATTCTTGCGCCTGGTATGTTGCGACAGAGGTGTGGGTCAATGAGCAGAACTGAGAGTAAGAGCACTTGCAGCAGGTGAGTTACTGTTCTACCGCGAGAATGTTTGTTGAGGTTCATTCTTTGCGGGGTGAGTATAGTTCAGTAACAACGGACGAATCTGAAAATTCAGATGCGGGCACTGCTATTTCAAACGATATCAACCCCTGACGGTGAAGTAGAGTAACACTATTGAAGCAAAAGCCATTGAATCGGCAGCAGAAACCTTGAAGCGTATATGAAGAACTGAGGAGAAAGCAGAGGGAGGATTATTAGGAAAAGCAGAGATCATGTGGCTGCTGAAGGACATTAACTAGTGATCTCTTAATTTTCAGAGAGGGAAAAAGAAAAAACACTTCTGATATATCAGTATCTTCGTAAAAATACCAGATAAGAGGTAGTTTGTCTATTTGGCGACTACAGGAGTGTAAAACCTGCTAAAACTCCTTGACCATAGACTATACATGAATAACAACAATCTAAACAATACAAAGATTACTGCCATTTATACTTTGTTCAGATGGCAAAAAAAAATAAATTCCTATTGGACTTCACTCCTTGACCATAGGCCAAGGAGATGGCCAGAAAATAATGTTGTTTGCTTATAAACTTGTCATTACATTCAGGTTTATTGTCTCAAGCAAAATAACATATAATAAATCACACCAGGAAGCAGTCCTGCATTTTGCAACTTTGAGGTTATCGGTCGCATAATCCTCGTTGTTTCACTTGTCCTTGTCTTTCTTGTCCTCCTCCTTGCTTGGTACGCGCCCATCTGTTCCAGCGAGCATCGCGTACTTATCCTTTCTTGTCAAGTTTGTGCACTCGAATCCCAAGGTGCCTCCGATCACTCTTTGGACGTAGTTTGCGACCTCAATTGGAGATTTCCCGCCTTTACAGGTCAGTTCGACCGGTAAATGATCCAAGAATGTGATCTCGTATGTAGGCCGAGGATTCATGAACACAAAATAAGGGTCCAACACCTTGTGACCTCTAACCGTTGTCCCGTAAAAAACACCTTGCTTCGTGTTGATGGCAACTGGCACAATCTTATCAGTAAGCTCAGTGAAAAGCGCGCTGAATCTTAACAGAAAGGGCTCCCTGCACGTGGTCCCTTCAGGACAGATAACAAGGTCACCCTCCTCGAGCAACTTCTTGATATTGGCGGCATCTTTCTCCCTTTCCCTAGATAATGCCACGGCTTTGATCGGAGAAATGAGCTCAGAGAACTTGCTTATGCTATATGTAACACAACTGACCTTTCTACCTAGCGCAACAGCCATGACGACAGGGTCTAGAATAGTCCGGTGGTTACAAACGAGAAGAACTCCGCTTTGTCCCTTCTTTGGAGGAGCTGGCGGGTTGCCCTTGACCACGAGTTTTATACCTTGGATCACATAGTTGTAGCGAGCGATCCTTTCTGGTATCATAATGTTTATGTAGACACGAAAGAGGGAGAGGATGAACCCGATCGGTAACCATAGGAAGGTTAAGAGTGCAACAAATGGTGTCGGCCTTTGTGCTAAGCGACCGTCGTGGAAGATCACCGGACTGAGTAGCTTGCTTATTGGCAATGGCTCAGATTTCGTCCTCGGTACCATGTAGGCTTCCTGCATTTGATCAAATAAAACTAATTGCTGACAAGTTTCATGTAGCTTGATTGCTAGGAGGATTTGAACTATAATCATTAAAGTATAGATTCAATGTTCAAACTAACATAGATTTTCGAGTTTCAATTAATCAATGTAACAGATAACGATTAGACAAAAGAAATCTGTGATAAGACAGATAAATCAATCATATCATATCTATCACCATACAATCACATATACATTTCACACCAATTAACTCGCCTGATCTCGAATGCCACATAATGTCATGTATTGCAAATGCAATTCCGTGATTGGATATAACTCAAAATCGCTCTATATGATTTTCCATGTCAGAAGGAGCGATTAACTTTTCTTCCGTTCCACGGTTAATAACTTGTACATATCGATGGGCCACCTAAGTTTTGATGGTCCTTAGATTGAAAATAACTGTTACCAACAAAAATTGATAATAAAAAGGACAAGACATCATCTTATTCTCCTACTCTTAGTATATGAAAATCCATTTGAGGGGGAAATGATAATTGCACAAAAATATAAAAAGCGTATGGGTACAACTGGTCCTCATTGGCGCATTTATGTGCTACCAATAAAGATAAATTAGTACTCCATGGTATTGTTTGATATATCCAAAGCCATTCACTCACGTTAATTTATGTTGCCTGTGATGTAAAAAAAAACTTGAAATATTAATTCTCAAAAAATAAAGATAAATTTTTGGGTATTGATATACTCACCCACAGAATGATAACGTTGAGATGTGAGACGCAAATGTAAAAGCGATAGGCATAAAAAAAAAAGAGTATTACTTTTAAAAGTAATGGGTGAGAATTAAGGAAAATGAATGTTGTAACTATGTTTATGGGGTAAAAGGAAGCACCGGTAGAAGCTGTTAATTATCCGCCACATCAATCCTTTTCATGTTAAAATCCCATTGAATTTAACGTCCTATTGGATCTTAAAGAAATATCATTGATATTGAATTTCAAATATGTTTTCCTAAATTTTAATTTTCAAAAAAGAATTTTTTTTTGATTTTTTATTACAAAGACTAATTAGCATGATCGGCTTGTATTTCACAAAGTCGATGTTTATATATATGTTAGAGTAAACAAAAGTATAAAGGTTAATAAACAAAGGAAAAAAATTGAAGTCGTAAAAAAAAAAAAAAAAAACTTATACTCACTGTCAATGCAGTTTGATAGATTAATCTCGAGTATCCTCTTGGAAGCGCAATCTCTTTCGACTACTCATACACAAACATTGATTTCTTATTAGACCTAGTTATATAGATGATAACTATCTCAAACCAACGAATAAAAAGAATAAAAACAACGTTTGTATTCTTTTTACTCATGAGAAATGTTCATAATAAAATATGAGAAATGTTATTCTATTATGAGATAGCTGTTTCTAACATTTCTCATATTCTATTATGTAATACTTTCATCTATCTATCTGTTCATTTATTTTTATTTTCGTTTTCTTGTCATTTTGTTTTGCAACTTTCATGAACCAGCTCACTGAATTAACTATGTTTGGTGACTGCCCATAATGGAGATCAAATTGATAACATGCACGACGACGAGGGACCACTAAAAAATATAGGCCAAAGACATTTATTCATTCGAAAAATAATTTTGTTTCGGACCGCCAATTAGCAGCAAATAAGAACCTAATATATATAATTAAGAATAATTGCATTGAAACAGTAAGATTTCATGTTTCAATAATGGGACAAGAATAAATTGCTTAGAGCACTTGCATAAGACTCTTTATATTTGTTTTTTCTAAATATATATAATATTATAACAAGTTGATCTATAAAACTAAAAAATGCTATTGTGTCACGATAATTTTGTTGAATATCTCTATCTCATATTATAATTTTTACAGTTTAACACACATTCTATCATATCTTTTTAATTATTTTTTTAACATTGTCACTTTTTTTTATACATAATCTCTATTTTATATATTTAAATACGAATGCTATTAATAAGAAAGATCCCAAGAATGATCGGAGATAAAAAAAAAAAAAAAAAAAAAAAAAGAATATTTTAATTGGTCTTAATGTGATGCTGCAGCAAATAGCAATAGCCGACAAACCAAAGCGCTACATTTTAGTTCTGGTGTACTACAATTTTGTATAATCCTCAAAACTACTGTACACGAGGACCGAAATGCAGTATGGTAGCAATTACTTGGATGCACCAACTTTATACAACGAGTCAAGTTAAAACAGGAGATGCAATTGCAGTATTGGGACAATTACTGGTTATATTGCTAGACATATCACATCAGTACATCACCTAACTTAATAGTCATGGACATACATACTACAGTATTTACCCTTCGATTCAGATAGACATACAGAACATAGTCATGGATTCATGTTCTCAGATCACCAAATTAACCCAAAACTAAATCACATGAATGATGATACTTTCACATTAATAACCTATCTTATGCTTAATAATAAGAAAACAGAGAAAAGAGAAAAAAGTAAACCTATCTTATGCTATATGGAACTTAGCTAACACATTTTTTTAAAAATAAAATCTTTAAGGATTTTTCTTTGGTCAACCAAATAGTCAATGACCCTTATAAAGTAGCTCGAGTCCATGAGTCCCACAAAATAACTCGACACTCCATATGTTTTGATCACTCGATTTTTTCTCTTTTTGGAGGAGTTGGTTGATCTGTTATCATGTGGAGTGGAGGTGACCCCCTAGCTAAGACGTTTATACATCCTAAAAACGACAATAATTAAGTTGTATTTTTCACAATAAATCTAACTATGCCCGATCCGCATCACTTATTTTAAATCACATAATGCACTTCCAAGCTTAATACAGCAAAACAGACATGGATCAATCATAAAATAAAACAGACAACAATGAAACGTTAACTGTTGTACTTAACTGACCTTGCATTCGGACATGAAATGATGATCACTCCTACCACCTCCGATCCCCAAATCCGGCAAATCCTCCACCCCAAACACCCTCACGACGGCGTCTCTCTTCTTTTCTCCGATGAGAACCCCAACGTCGCCTTTCACGAACCCTGTTAACCTCCCTGACTTACTACACTCTAGCTCGGTTCCTATCACCTTATCAGCACCCAAGTACTTCTCACCAAAGTACTCAACCATAATCCTAGGACTCGCGGTCACGACACAGCGCCTCCTCCCTGCCGTCCTGAACACCCTCCACGCCTCCGGCCTCACGTCCTCTGCATAAAACCTAGCAAGAACCGACCTGGCCGTCATTTCCACGTCCCTTAGCTTAAGTCCCGCGAACGTGATAAAGATCATTGCCTTGATCGCGATCTCCTCTGAGACAAATGTGTTTACGAGGAACAAGAAAGGCGCGGCGAGAAGAAGTGCTAAGGCTCTGACAAGGCTCCCTGCCTCCAATGCCAATAACATGTAGTAAGGAAATGAGGATGCTGATATGAGGAGTGTTCCTTCGAGGTCCGAGGCTATCGTTTGTGTTGTTCTGCCCTCGACGATACATCGTGATATAGGCTCAAAATGGCGCCGCCTAGCACCTACTCGATCTCCACCCATATGGGTTGAGTTTTTGGTGTTGATATTGGTGGTGGAGTGGCGGTGATGGCTAGGAGAGGAGTGTGCTTGTGTTATAAGAGGTGGTTTGGTATGTCAGTGTACACTGGTGATGTAAAGAGAAAAGGAAAATTAGAGTCTTATATAGATGATCAAGAATATTGCAATCATCGTGACTATCAAAAATTCAAATTAATAATAGAGATTCGTAAATTTGATCTATTTTTATGTTCATTTACTCACCAGAGTTCTTCTTTTCAATCAAAAGTATATACCTGGACTAGCTTATATGAGGGTTTCAGATTATGTTATCAGATTTTTTAAAAACACGTGATCTTTAATCAAATCTGTTATCGTATCTTATCATCAGATGAGTTTGTCTAAAGGTCAACAGAAAATTATGATGACGAGGATAATAAAAGGAGGTCTATATTGAAAAGATGTGGCTACAGTGACCTAAATGAAATTATTATGTTTTTAATTTTGAAGATGTAAATTAAGACAGCTATTCTTGTTGGGAGATAGGGAAAGAGGGGGCTTTTTTTGGTAGTTGAATTGAAGTTTGATGACAAGGTAATGTGTCTATAATTTAACATTCAATTGGCCTACAAATTAGTTCACATGAACTGAAAAATGATAGTGACCCAAATCACAATCAAATATTTTCCAATTACTTTCACTTAACTAAACAGGAAAAGCACCATATACAGTAAAAACTTCAATGCTTTACATTGTTGAGGTCATTTTCCAAAAGCGAGTTTCCGAACATGACGATGGTGAAAGCACGCTCATGATCCATGCTAATTACAACTCATACTTCAGCAGATAATCCAAATACAGGGACAAGTTAAGATACAAATAAACAACTATATCGATGAGGCATTGTCACATGAATCGATGAGTCGGGAAAGCCGACCTCAAGAACAACGGAATTTTAAGAGACATCGTAGTCGAGCTCGAGAATGAACGGAAGGAGAAGGCATAAGATGAGAAAGGGCCAAAAAGCAGCGGAAAAAAATGGCTTCCATGTGCTCGACCCCAAGTAATAAACTTTGATCTATTAAACATGAATTTATCACCTTAAGCTAATAAGCTTGGACATCAAATATTGTTTTTTTCTGTATCTATACAATGCTCGTACAAACAACTGAATCGATCTTAGTCGCGAAATCGACATGCCCGTGTCTCAAGTCGCTCTCCGATACATAAACAAGGCTAGGTCTCTTTTTGTCCATGGCTTATGCACGATGGCCGCATAGGTTCTTTAAACCTCGAACAGTCTTGATCATGATTCACGAAGCACATAGGACCCTGGAAAAATACAACATTGTCAAAAGACCGCCAAAGTCGTACCATTCGAGAAACATTTGTCAGAATCAGGAAACACGTAGCCGGGCTATACCAAATTCTCAAGGCTTCAGCATTATCGCAAAGGTGATCCTGAGTGCCATAAGAACAAATAAAAGGCAACACTATCGCCTCGTCATGAGAACGAGACAAGAGCCTCGACTCTCGAGAATGTGTACTACAGCCACCATGTCAAAAGTCGCATAACCTGTGGTGAAGGTAAAGGCCGATCCTGGTGTCAGGGTAACCAGAAATGAAGCATACAATTAAAGACAAGAAAGGTCCCTACCCACACACACATATCCCATTAAACTGACAATGCAGAGATGCCACAGAGGTATAACACCTCATATCTATCAGAGAAAGAGATAACTACAGCCTTCTTCAATCATCAGTCCCCTCCTCCCAACAACTAATCAATGAACAATGCACCATCTTTTTTGTGCATTCATCTAAATACGGTTAGAAGTGAACAAGACAGCAGATACTACGCCCCTACATTGTGCTGAAACAAAGGAGAGCCGAATATTTCGTCGTGGTAACTGATAAGGACTCGAGTCCAGTAAGATTGTGTCTGGCGTGTGTGCCTAAACATGTAACTAGGAGACCAAATGGTAAGCCAATAATGTTAGTTCGACAATCATGTGCGGTTTTGGACACTGTTTCAGGCCATTCCGCTCCCAAAGTTAGGCATGGTTAGGTGGCGTTTAGTAGAAAATAGGCCTCGTAAAAACGACACCATAAACATGAACATGTCTTCTGCAAACTTGAGTTTATCGATATGCATCAGGACAGATCACAAGTTTCAGTTTTACTCACCTTTTTGGTTAGCGTGCACAATGACATGAGACAACAAGCAACGCGGACACCAAAGTTCAGACCCAAAAGAGAATTCCCGTGAGAGGGCGTGCTTAACTTACAGATATTACTTTTGGACCTTTTATCAGAGGGGCTTGAGATTCTAGTGGATGTGATTCCTCGACATAGTCTGGCACATTAAAAAAAATCTGAATGTTAAGTGAACCACAAATTACCCTTGAAAACTATGGGGAAAAAAAGGAGACAAGGACCAGATAATAAATGCGATGTTATGTTAGATATATTGCAGTCAGAACCATATTCCATATGATGCTCTCTTTTCCTAAATTTCATATAGGATCCAAATATGTACGAAGCTAAGAAATAAAGAAAAGCTTGCACGCAAAAGCCAATACTTGGCCTACGAAATTAAGTGGTGGCATAGACGAGGGTAGTGACCTAGGGAGGAAACTTAACAAACAGCCTACATGAAAACTTGTACTTCGAACATTTAAGGTTGATAGATTACCGTATTCTAATATCAGGAACGCAAACTTCAGTTCCGCTGCTGCAAGCCTGTAACTTGTAAGCAACATTAGCAATAAAAAGCTTAGCCTACGTACAAACATGTACTTTAATCATTAAAGACGATAAATTACCAAATTTACATATAACGACGCGAACTGCAGTTCCAAATCTACAGATCCTACAAGTAACATAAGCATAAAAATATCAGGCTGCCGAACGAAGCTCTCTTTATCCAGATGGAACAACCATCATTAGACTTTGATTTCATTCAGATGAAGACAGAGTAGATTGTACTTCATTGTAAGTAATTTATAAAAAATGCAGAAAAAGAAACAAAATTTTGGTAGCCATTTGTGGAGTAAGGAGAAAGAACTCAAGTACCTTCCAGTTCGACTTGCAACCAATTTCGTGTGCATACCAAACCTTGCACAGTATCTGAATTCATAAAACTCCAATAGTTGTCGAGATACCTGGCCTCCTGCGCTGAAAGCCAACTCACTCGAAATGGCTTATATTGAACCGGCTAGAACATCTCATACCATCATGGATAAAGTGAAAATCTGGGTGTATGAACTCATGTTCAAAACATAACTGCTGGGAACTCTTGGTTCCTCCAGATACTTATCCAAATCAGACACCACTTAGCGATTTCGGGGCGTCTCATGGAGAAACTTAACAAAACATTTTAGCCAATCACTTGTCTAGCTGTCTCATTGCTTCCTTCCATGACTTCACAAACCAATCGAGAAATGCTGATGAGAAACAATCATGTATTCATCAAACTGTTCTTTGATAGCATTAGATATAGGTTTTTTTTAGTAGCATCAGATACCTGCTCACTCTGCTATTCAGCATCTAGCGTTTTTACAGTGAGCAAACATAGCATATAGCAGCTTTTTAATTCTTTAAGAGCAGATAACTCCATTGCATGATGTCGATAACAACAGCAAGCTGCAGGAATAACAAAACCAGTTCATCCTATCAAAAAAATAAACAAATCTATCAAGAGAAAAGCTATGGAAAACCATATTTGTGCAATTACTAAGCAAGATTCTCTACAGCCGGTTAATTTTTCATGGACCCCACAAAATCTTCCAATGAGACAGACGGCTAAAAAGCAACTGCATAAAAATGACTATCCATCTAAAGAGTTAAGGTGTTGATAAAAAATAAGTTGATCAGTATAATTTAGTTTGGCTAGGAAGAATCCGAGATAGAAATACAAGGTTTAGTATCACATAATTTCCAAGAGTAAGAAGGAAGGAAAGATGAAAATTTTTCCTACAAGAGAAATATAACCTTCTACGAGTTAAAGCCAGGATCATCTTTAAGACTTCAAAAGATGGATAACTTTCTAGGTTGCACTCGTCATACATGTAAAATTCACGATCGACTGGCAAAACATGTGTCTGTAGTAGGTACGATTTTTTTTACAACTACTTCACTTTTTCTTTATTAAAAACGACTTCAGGTCCTTAATTCTAAAGAGAAATAGAACCTATCTAATATGAACCTTATACTATGATCTACGAGAATATAGCATCAAATCTATGAGTTCCACATGCTTAACCGAGTAAAAGGTTGGCTGTGCTTCGTACACTACATGGTGACCACCGACCTCACTTTTCCCTCATAATATTAACACATAAAAAGCATCCTCTCATCTACTACAATGAAATACAGCAAAACTGCTAATGTACTGATGCAGCTGTGGATATTATCAGCACCGCAGGGATGACGTACTGAGCAGATACGTATTTATCAGAACCGGTAAAACTAGTTTAACAATGGGTTTCTATCTAAACAGTTAATGACAGCCTATATCCACATGCTAAATAGCGAATTTTGATATCTAGTGAGCTAAGTAGCTATGGATTTCTGTCTTAAGCTTCGGTCTCTAGGTTTTCCAGCCAAGGAATTATGATATGATGAGGATCATCTTTAAGAATTCGAAAGGCAGATTAGCTTTATTGGTTTCACTTGTCTTACATGTAAAATTCAAAATCGACTGACAAAACACATGGCAGTTCAGTAAGGAACACGGTGGTTTCTACTTGTACAACTATTTTACTTCTTTTCTTTTAAAAACAGACTTACACAGAAGACTATTATCTTTTTTCCTTATGCAAAAATTAGTATCTATTTTAATTCGAAACTTGACGAGTATGAGCTACAAGGGCTTGGCTGTGCTTCATACTCTACATGGTGACCACTGACCACCATCCTCTCTTTTTCTCATAGTCTTATATTAAGCTACAAAAAGGGCCATTCAAGTTTTAATCACGCGCATAATCTATGAACTCCAAACCTAGGATTGTACTACAATGATTTTTAGCAAAATTGCTAACGTACTAATGCAGCCATGTATTTTATCATAAGTCAGAAGAACTGATGTACTGGTGCAGCTATGGATTTCTTTCTAAACCGCCAATGACAGCCACAAGCAAACTAATGAATTTTGAGGGCTGGTGAACCAAAGCACGGCAAATAGCTGTAAATTTCTGATTTGAGTTTTAGTCTCTGGATTATGTATTCTTTATATTGAATCTATTCCGTATTTCCATCAATTGCATCACGCAGCCCTACTTATGCATCCACGTTTTCAACCCAAATTTGGTCCTTGCATATTCGTCATAACTCTCACAACAATGCCAGCAGAGAAAACACTATGAGATCACTTGAATGTTGATGGCTGTACAAAGAATATATGCATTAACGGGCAAACAGTCTCACTAAGAGTTAAAACATCATTCTAGCAACCTAACCTAGGATAATGATTCAAGTTGCCGGACATGTGAAGAAATACATCATTCTTAAAACAGAAGATGAGAACACTAAGTGTAATAAGACACTCAATGTTCTTTCCTCCAACAGACTCCTATTCTTGAGAGTTATCGACTTGGCTGAATTCCGGATAAGGTTTGTGTAATGCAGCTATGACAGAACACTCGAATCGCAATTGCTAATAAGAACTTGCATAGGTTTCGTATGTCACAAGATTATATGCAAGAGTACGATTCGACGATCGAGTTTAACTAGAGAAGCCACGCTACATCCCTCGGTTTTCCCCTCACTTTCCCTCAATATATCCAATAACAACAAACAATAACCAAGCCTTCATCCATTACTTTCGCCTCATAACTTCTCCTACAACAAACAAAACACAATTCATTCGATCATCGTCCTCGATGAATGACCAAAACCCGCCTGCCCGCCTGTCTGCTGCCCTCGTATCCAAAACTCTGTTACATTACCACACGAGCGATGCATCCTTTTCTTACCGCGGATCCATACAAAACGAATGTAAGTCGATGACGTGAAAATGAGAAAAGAGAAGTGCGAAAGCGGGACGGAGAGTCTATTACCACAGTTGATCAGGCGCCGTCATCGGCGAGGTGACTGAGCGGTGATGCATCGGAGAGAAAATCGGAGTCCGAGCACCGCGGAGTTGGAGATGGAAAGGGATTCTGATGGGGAGAAGAACCAGTGATCGCCGGAGATCGATGCCGTTGAATGTGGTAGTGAGGGGTTTAGGGTTTAGAAAGTGGTACTTGCTGCTCTCGTGTCTCACTCTCTTCCATGAAAAAACATACTCCATGGACTCGGGAAGAATGCATCATATTGGATATCCCTTATTCCACATCGTCAACGACTCAATCTTGATGTAACATGTTAAGGAATTGTATCATGAGAGTGTTCAACTCGTGTGTGGGATGAGTCCGATCCGCTCTAACGACTTAACGTGATATTCATAACCTACGTGCAATCCGTGAATCAAAGGGGGATAACTGTTTAGATAAATTTAATCTAATATAAAATTAAATATTTGTTTATAATTCGTGAATCAAAGGGGAATAACTGTTTAGATAAATTTGATCTAATATGAAATTAAATATTTATTTATATTTATTTATAGTGAAATCTAATATAATATAAATTATGTCTTTTCATACGACGATGGTGAGGGACTATCATGTATTCTTAACTATAAAATCAAAATTCATCGAAATACGTGTTGAACAATGATTATTTTAATATGTGGCTTATTTTGTGGAATTGATGAAGTATTATTTTGAAAAATAACATTATACAACACGAACATAATATTGTTAAAATTAAGTTTTCAGGACAAACTTATGATGTAAATGATCGCTCTAACGTGTCGGACAAAATTTGCATTGGCAAGTCCTCATTGGTCCAACGTAGCATTTTCTATTGGACAGAGGGAGTAAATTGTCAATCTGAGACTAGATATAAGTTGCCTATCAAAATCTTCAAGTTTCACCACAAACATCTCAAGATAAACTTCATGTATTACACATCAGAATGACCATAGTTTAAATTATGTTGTGTAACATGTTTCATTATCATTATCCATGCTATGCGTTCATGAATACTCAACGTCACCGACATCTCCATCTAAGTGAGTTGTATTTCATGCGGAACTACGAACAGACCTCATCGCCTTCTCACCCTCTGCTTGCAGATTATGAAGAGTAGTCCTCCTCTAACTCCGTCAACCTCTTCTTCCTCTCATCCAAATCCTTGAACGTAGTAGTTGAATCATAAGTTGATCCGACAGGACGGATCCAACCTGGTTGCTGCTAACAGGTGGAGCGGCGCCTACTGCATTGTTCTACTATCCCAATCTTAAAAGAGTTTTTTTATATCGTTAACTTATGTGTTATTCACCTAAGTTTATGTCAATACAGTTCCCAATAACAGAACAACATAAGAAGCTCCACTTTCCTTGCAGCCATACGAGTAGTCCTTGTAGAAGCTCCACAATCAAAGGGAGATACGAAGGTATCCTTCATCACTTACATATATATGAAATTTTTTTGTAAGTTACATACATATGAAATTTGGAGCCATCAATACGTAGAGCTCATACAATGAGTCACTATTCTTATTGCCAGCATTTATACGAAATAGCACATCCGCTATACGAATACCAACTTTCTATGCACGAAAAATATATATTGTATGGGGGTATTCGGTGAAATAGATGCATAAATGCAATAAAAATGCATCAGTTCAGTGTCGAAGAAGCCTGCAGAGCAGTGTTTATCGATGACGGAGCAGACCATGACCCCGTTGCAGAGTCTTGAGAGAAGCAAAGGATCTGCGATCTATGGTTTTAGTTTATGCAACCAGCCGCCACGCTTCTTCTTTTTAACTTCCAAAGGAGGGAGTTCTGTAGATTGTTATGAAAATTAGCAAAAAAACATCACAAAAAAAGGGGAAGGGCAAAGGTGTGCACTTCACAGAAAATCATAGCGAGATGGTCAATATTTACTTATTCAAGAAACTTTAATGATATGTTAGCCATTGCACCAAGTTCTCAACAGAGAGGAGCCTACGAAAATATAGCCAAAGTAATGTAACTACTAACCACAGGTGGAAGAACTTACGGCTTCTCACCCCCATCTTTGCCCACCTTTTCCTAATAGGCCAAGTGGCAGTTGATGGTAATGGGACAGGGTTCTTATAGCAACGATATCGAGGCATCAACTATCGAAAGTGATTTCCTTCCACTCAAGTACTGATGAATGTTGATTTACAAGCAAGACAAATACTACAGATGACTGAAAGCTCAAAAGTTTCTACGCTGAATGTGCTTTTGTATGACCGCACACAACTTGGCAAGTTCATGATTTAAGCAAGAACCATGGCACCAGAAGCGATTTGGACATTAACACAAATGAGTACATGAAAATACCAACACATGCCAACTTCATGTGCAAGTCTCACATGCATGTCAAATGTCAAAGACCAAAAAACCAGCCATTCATAACAGTTATCCTTGTTTGTAATACTTCACTATTGTTACCCTGTTAGCACTACTTCATAACAGTAATTAACAAGTCAAGAGAAGATAAATCATACGTACCTCCTTCTGGATATATCGAGTTATAGTGAACTTCTGCCCAAAAGCTCAAAAGGATAACTGCAAAACAAGCATGTAGCATAAGTGGTTCCGTGCAGTTAACTATCAAGAATCCCAAAGCATCATCTTTTAGTCTACATATATGTTGTTCATACACAATATGTTGGCGACTTCATGTAGCATAACGACTGCCAGAAATATTATCTGTGATCAAAGTTCCTAACCAGAACATCTATAGCAAGTGCAGTTAGGACTTTTCCCAGATTAGTCGGTCTAAAAGGCAAATACCCACTTCTCAACCCTGCTGTAAATGGTGAACCGGCAGCAAAACTAAGCGTACTCCTGGGACAAGGTTACCGATTAAAAAGTTGGTTTAAGTAAAGTGCAAGGACAACAGACTGAAAGAGAAAAAGGATAGGTACTTCGTGAAGTAAAAAAATAACGGAAAGGTGGGCTTTTGCGAGCATTAGAATGCCAGTAGAGTTACCAGCAGTCCCTCTTTCTATGATTTTCAACCAAAAAAAAAAACATAAAAAACAAAACTAAAAGCAACAAGGTACCTCGTTTCGACCTCTGAACTTTTGGAAGAATTTCAATGTAGCAGGTGTCCTTGAATGAAGTTATGACAAATATCTTCAAGCCATACTGCAAAAGAGACGTTTCATATTCTCAATATTAGCAAGAATCAATGTAACAAAATCACAAGTATCACACCCATCGCAAACATCGCCTCTACTTCT
>LIEC01012428.1:102350-171125 GCA_001925005.1 Drosera capensis
TATAAATACTGTGTCTATTACTTGTCTTTATTGCTTGATATTTAGAATTGTTAGAAATAAATCATCACAACCAAACAGAGATAAAACTCAAAGAGTTTAAACTCTCTGGTGCAGACTACCAACTGTCATCTATAGACTACCTAAGTGGTCTATATAAAACAGTGGTATACAAAGAACTAATATTTCGTATTAAAAGTTACAAAAACTTGAAACAACCTATTCACCCCCACCCTCTTCTAGGTTGAATCGTGGACCTTACATAACAATTCTTGATAATTGAGTTCCTTTGCCTTTTACACATTAATTGTAAAAAGACTTGTTAATTGTGAATCTAAATAATCACACTTAGTACTATCCTCTTAACACATCACACTGATTTTCAAGGAAAAACTTTTGTAAGAGATATAATCGTATTTTAGTTATATTATCTAATCAGTATAAAAATACAATGTCTACTCAGATCATTTAACTCTAGTGTTAATCAACCTTAACATAAGACTAAGTTTAAAAGGATCAATATTACTGCACTAAGGTTTCGCATTACTGTAGTAACCCCTGAATATTAACACCTTCAATGATGATTATGCATATGATGACCATGATTATGATGAATTCCATGATTATGGTTGATTAGTTGATTCGTAGAGATCAATTGATGTACTTTGAGTTAAAGGATCATGAGATGTTATTGAATCTAAAATTATCAGTTTTGCATGATGATAAATATTGTTAAAGATTGAACCTTTATTATATTTGGTATATGATTTCACCTACTTTGTCTACCTAGATGGTTTTATACCTCAACTATACTCAGTTTGGCTACCTAGATGATGTTGTTGGTTAATCTAGCTAATATGGTTTAAGCTTTCTTGTCATGTTTAATAGCAACTAATTAATTTTTTTATTTAAGCTTTCTTTTCATGACCTGATTAGGGTTTTTTGGCTTATGAATGATTAGTTTAAGCTTTCTTGCTATGATTTCATGTTTGCTATGTTCATTATTTGTATCGATTGTCTAGTTTGATATATGAATGCTTTCGAGATATGTTAGATTAGATAATTAGTTCTATATATGAGTGGTTACAACCAAATTATTCTGAATGACAAACCATACTTATTCAACATCTATGATTGATCATTGAAATGATAACAAAATTGATCTAAACTTTATATTTTAACTAGATATTGACCCGTACGCTGCACAGCATAAATGAAGATAATATAACAAATAGTGTTAAACTTATCTATATAGATTATGTATATTGAACGTGATAGTTTTTTTTTGTTTTTTGTGATAAAATCTATCAAAAGTTATTGTTTTATTATTCTAAAAGATGATTTCATATATAAAACTTTTAGGATTTTTTATAATTATTTCTTTGTGAAACATTTTACATATATAATTATTATATATTTTTTATTTAATCCAAATATTTTATGTTAAATTTGAGATATTAACTTTTCATTATAATTATAGATATGATTATTCTTATTTTTTAAATTTTTGATCAAATAGTTAGCTTAAATTTAACATCGTCAAAATTTAATCTCAATTGTTCAATTCATAATAAAAAGGTCATAAATTAATTGGAGAAAATTCCATTAGTTTAAATAAAATAAAATTATTTGATTATTCATTAAAATTTTAAATGACAATAATATCCTGTTATGGAGTTTATCGCTTAAAAAAGACTGGATAATACGATATATATAATATCGTCAAAATTTAATCTCGATATCTCAATTCATAATCAAAGATCATAAATTATTATATAAATTATCTAAAAGTTGTCTTTTTCTTTCCTATTTTATCAATTAGTGCTATTCATTTTATTTTTATTATCAATCAGTGTGTTTTTTAATTTACACAACCTTTCCAATCATACCCTTTAGTATACTTATATAATTTAAAAAAACGCTAACTGATCAAGCATGCTACAACCATCACCGCCATCTTCGCTCCTACATACTTCTCCATCGCCCACCAAACACCACTATTTCTCTTACGTCCTGACAACTATTACGTCGAGGGAACCCTAGATTGTGAACTGTGTTGTCGGCTTAGCTAGATGAGTAACTTTGATTCGCTCTTGTAGTGCGGCATCGATCATTCCATGTGATGTGTGAGACAAATTATTGGAGCATTTAGAGTACCAAGGATTTGTGTCGTGATGGATTTGAAACAATGCGCGATAGATTTGGATTCGAAATCATCATTGTCGCAAATTGATTGATGGAACAGTGCAAGTTTGGAATTGTGTAAGAAATATGGAGGGAAGCGGATTAAATGGTCAATACTATAATCCATGGTGTCAATCTGTTGATGATTTCCTTAAGGAGTCAGACGACAAGGAATTAAACAAGAAGGAGTCAAACGATTCACTTCTTTTTCAAGATCAATAAACCCATTTTCTTCCAAAAAATATATTCATAATCACAGAAGCAAGAAATAGAAGGCATAACTATGAATCTCAAAGGACGTATAGTGGTCTTTCTCGCAATCGTATTCCTTCACGGATTGATGATATTTCGATCTTAATCTTGAAGAATCAAATTGAGATCGATGAAGGAGGTATGGGGAAGGAATTGAAATGTAAGAATATTGATTCATAAAGAAATGCATATATTATATAACAGATAAAAGATTGAAGCATGTGACAAAGTGACTAGTCAATAAATGTGGAGGGAAGCAGATTAAATGGCCAATACTATAGTAAGAGGAAGGATTCTTCTTTGGATAATCGGTAGTGTAACTGGTATTCTTTTGATCGGGTTTGTACTAGGTCTACTCTTTTCAAGATTGATGAGAAAGAGCTTTTCAAAAGTGATGAGAAAGAGAAAGAGAAAGAAGAAAAAAAAAAAAGAGATTGAATGACTTAAGATAAGAGTCGACAATTACTTATAAAAAAGAGAAATAAAAAAAGATTAATAAAGGAAGCCGAAGTTACATTCTTGTCTGAAGGAGGTCGTCTCCGTCCGGTTGATGTGTTACTTTTCAACTGGGAACAAGGTCGGCACAGTTGTGTGGATGTTACATGTGTCTCCCCTATGGCACATCCCAGTGGCGGGAAGGCCGCTGAGGACGCTGCGGTCGGTAAGGTCAAAAAACACGAGGAAGGTTGTCGTGTTAACGAGCACACTTTCATCCCATTCGCCACCGACACCTTTGGCGCCCTTGCCAAGGACGCGGTAATCCTGCTGAACCGCATCTCCAAGGTAGCCAACGCAAATGCACCTGCCCCTAACCAGCAAATGCCTTTCATCCGAATCGGGTTTGCCACCCAAAAAGGAGTCGCCGCGTTAATTGTGGCGCGGATGGGTGATGTCTTTATTTAATTCTGTAAACTATAAGTGTTCCAAGAATCATTTAAAAATAAAATTTCTCCAAAAAATAAAGGAAGCAACCCTTATCTTATTCTATTTCTATGAGAGAATAGAACTTGAGGACTTGACTGTCTTGTTGAATCTTGGTATATTCATTATATAGAAATCAAACTTCCAATTGACTTTGGTCAATTTTTGGAAGTCAAAAACCATAGAATATTTTTATAAGGAGGTACTCATTACGTCTCCAGAAACGATTCACTTCCTTGCGGTGGTAGTCATGTATGGCTACCTATTTTTTATTGCCTAACGGTTGAAAAAGAAGATCTTTGTTGACAATTAAGAAAGAAAAAGATCTCAATTATTTTCTATTTATTTCTACAAGATATTTAGAAGATATCCAGAAATATGGAGGGAAGCGGATTAAATGGCCAATACTATAATCCATGGTGTCAATCTGTTGATGATTTCCTTAAGGAGTTAGACGACAATGAATTAAACAAGAAGGAGTCAAACGATTTATTTCTTTTTCAAGATCAAGAAACCCATTTTCTTCCAAAAAATATATTCATAATCACAGAAGCAAGAAATAGGAGGTATAACTATGAATCTCAAAGGACGTATAGTGGGCTTTCTCGCAATCGTATTCCTTCACGGATTGATGATATTTCGATCTTAATCTTGAAGAATCAAATTGAGATCGATGAAGGAGGTATGGGGAAGGAATTGAAATGTAAGAATATTGATTCATAAAGAAATGCATATAATATATAACAGATAAAAGATTGAAGCATGTGACAAAGTGACTAGTCAATAAATGTGGAGGGAAGCAGATTAAATGGCCAATACTATAGGTCAAAAGGAGTACGTTCGCAAGAATGAAACTCAAAGGAATTGACGGGGGTCCGCACAAGCGGTGGAGCATGTGGTTTAATTCGATGCAAAGCGAAGAAGCTTACCAGGGCTTGACATGCCGAGATATAAACAGTGATTATTTATGGAACCAATTTCACGAGATTCCAGTGATTATTTTTTAGACATTGTTTTTAAATAGTGTATGTCTTTTCAATATAATAGAAAGCATTGAATACAAACAGTGCATATTGTATATGTATATATGACCACTGTTTGGGGAACGACAATGATGAGGGGCATTAAATCACACCAATTACGCAATGTTTACTTCGACGATAACGATGTCAATAGCAAACAACAATGATGGAAGAAAATAGCAATAGAGATAATGAAGAAATGTTAGGATTAGGAAAGAAATTTGAATATATTTATTTCTTTATTTGAATAGATATGCAGTATTGTATTTTCTTTTAGATTTGATATGTGAATAATCTATTTCCTTTTAGGAATAGAAGGATAGTATGGGGTTTTTGATTTTTTTTTATTGATTTGTAATTAAAATAATTTGATTACACCAACGATAATAAAATTCTTTTTTACCACTGATTAGTAATTCTTTCTAAATTAATTGAATAAAATGTTGTTAGTCTAAATATAATAAAATTACTTGATTATCCATTAAAATTTTAAAATGATAATAATATCCTATCATATCGTTTGTTATTTATCGTTTAAAAGAGACTGACTAACATGATATATATTATATTAGATTAGATTAGATTGAATTAGATTTTGTGAATATTTATTTAATATTAAAATATTAGAAAATTATTTTGCAAAAGATTTTTAATTTTTGTTTCTTTATTTTATAAATATTTATTTAACATTAAAGTATCCAAAAATTATTTTGTAAAAGTCTCGAAACCAATCCCTGATTCTTTTTATTTTTAAATTTTAAATTTCTAAAATATTAACTTCAAAATAACAAATTACAGATTTAAATAAAGACATCACCCATCCGTGCCACAATTGACGCGACGACTCCTTTTTGGGTGGCAAACCAGATTTTGTAAAAGATTTTTTTTCTTTTGTTTTTTTATTAATATTTATTTAACTTAAAATTGATGATGTCTCGTACAAAGGTCATGTCATATGCCGAAAGATTTGGGATAATCGTACATGTATTAGATTTGTAGTAATTGATTGGAGTATTCCCCAAGTCAAAGTTTCTTGACAATCTTGATCACAAAAATAATTATAAAATTAGTAAATTAAAGATCGACGCATGCACGAAGTGTTCATAGGATTTGGGTAAGCAAAACAAGCGACAAACCCACTAAAGGAGCTTATGGAGCAAAATCATTGTATACTATTGGTAGGAAAAAGACATTCGGCTAGAGCAATACATTGGTGGAAATTCAACTTTAAAAAGAAAATTCTTAAATAGTTGCCTAGCAATCCAACTTGCTTAAGATGGTGCCAATTATTAACTTTAAAATCTCGTATCCACAAAAGAAGATTTAACAAAATAAATGATAAAGTCAATGTCAATGAAATATACAAATATATATGTAATCATCACCCAGTAGTGTTAAGGGTGTCAACTATTTAACGTCCTCCACGGATGTGTCTTATGCGAAGTTAATACGAGAATATCCCACGGGTTATTTTATAGTGTGAAGAAAGACGAAGTGGTGTTCAGCATGGGCCGGGAAGCAAGGTCGGTTTCGGTTAATCGATTCATTTTTTTTTTGTCAGTTCGATTTTTATAACCCAAATCAAAACCAAACCTGTTGATTAATCAATTTCGTTTTTTCGATTTTCAAATGATTTTATTTATATATGTTTTTAACGATTTCGTCGTAAATATTTCGTAATGATAATTATATATATCATTCATTGAAATAATCCTATAAATTAGTTATACCACATATGTTTGCAAAAGTAGATTAGTTATATCAAGTTAAAAAAGAAAAAGAAGGAATGACATAAATAATATCAAAAGTATATGAATAAATGATTTTTGTACTAACAAAATTAAAAATATTCGATAAAAAAAATAAAAATATGATTGAAGATTTTTATTTTCATTTTTAACAAGAGAAGAAAAGACAATATTCCCAATACTAAAAATATCAGGCTATATTTTTAAACTTTAAGCTTAATAACCTTATGTAAAAAAAATACAATAATTTATTTTCAACGTTCGATAATCGATTCTAAATAGTTCAGTTAATTGATGAGTTTATTAATTATTAATCAGTTCGGTTCGATTTTAAACCGCGATTTTATTTTTTAAAACAAAACCGAACTATTTAATATCGGTTCAGTTAGTTTCGGTTTATTGATTTTGATAATCAATTCGATCTCTATTTTAATAATCTTACCATACTGTCATACAGGAGCATAGAATGGTAGGATAAATTTTGTAATAATCTCATTCTATCTATTGTTTTTCACCTTAGCAAGTAATGCATCAGTGGTAAGGTTTTTCCCTCGAGCGAGAGTGGGTGTGAAGGACAATGTGAACAATGTGGATAATTTCGGATCTTATGTTAAAAACCTTTGATGATAATAGAAAACTTTCAAGTGATATTTTTTGGGAATTATCGAACAATTTTGATTTGTTGTGTATTTCATATTCTTCATTCTTTTTCATTCCCTAAGTACTTTTAAGGGAGCAGTAGATCATAATCAATTTGGACAGATATGGACTGATAATATATAATGGCAGTATAAGATGTTGATTTTGGTTGGTATTTAGGTCATTTGGGCCAACAATAGTGGTGTTGATTTTGTTTGGTTCTTTGGTCGTTTAAGTCAAATTTATTTGCAAAAGTTAGCAAAAGTTGATTTAAAGGGTCCTTCGGGTTTGCGGGCTATTCGATTGATCAAGGGAAATCCTTCGAGATTCCCTTTTGAAAAACTAATGCAGAATATTAAGAAACCTAGTCCAAAGGCCTAGTAATTAATGTATCATATTATAAGTTGAATGATTAATTACGGATACAAAAGGAGTTTTATCAACAAAAAAAAAAGCTTATAATAAAAAAAATATAGGATAAGCCTTGAGAGTTATAAACACCTTGCAATTATAATGTTAAAAGAGAGTAGTACAAGATTTTTGAAACAATATAATGATATTTATTAATTTAATTATTATAGGTACGGGTGTAGTTTTAATAAAGGTGGAGAAGCAGTAACAACATCTTTGTTATTGCACTTAGCACAAGATGCAATCCGTAACCTATTTATATGAATATCCGTGGTCGGATTAAAATCAAGAAAACTAGAGCGGGCATCACAGTATTGCAATTGGTACAATCATTTAGGCTAACATTTAGGACAAAGTTGTGGAGAAAATCAAAGACAGGATCATGGGCAAGGCCGAAGAGCAGGGAAAGAGACATTAATCCAATCGAGTAGTTATTTATGTTATGTTTTATGTAATGTTGCAGGGAAATTATTAATACATCTTATGATGTTCACTCCCCTCAAGTAAAAAAAAAAAAAAAAATCTGCTTTAATTATCTCGAGGTAACCTTGTGCTCAAATTCATAACAATCTTCTTTATTCTCCCTCCCCTACTCATAGCAAAAAACTAGTCGAAAATAAATCATCTCAACAATAACAATAGGTAATTGATACTTTCAAGATCATTTTTTATCATCCAATGCCACAATGTGAGGAAGAGAAATTAGGTGAGTATGATGCTTTTTAGAGGTATCATTTTTTGCTTTGGAAAAAGTTGCCCCCGAAGAATATTGCTACCATATCTTTAATTCAACATGCACGATTTTCATTATCTAGATTTTTAGTTTATAGAAATTAATAATCCATCCGTCTCAAATAAATTATGATGGTACATATTTCGAGATTTAATTTAGTACGATAAACGTTATGTTTTATAAAATCGTTATGAGATACTAATGATGAACTAAATTGTGAACCAGTTTAAGATATATTTCTGATATTATTAAGAATTATCAATAGGTCACATTTTTTGAACTTATTTACTAATAAGTCATACAAATTATTATTTTTCACGAATCAGTTACCATCATAATTTATATTCTAATTTGACATCTTTTGATTTAGGGAATAAAATATTTTATCACTCAAATAACATTAAAATAATTACAATTATCAAAGCCAATAATATATCGTCGGAGTCAGCAATATGTTCATCGTTCAAGTCGACGATACGTCATCGGGTGGATATTACATCGTCAGACAGACAGTACGTCCCCTTCCATCGACAGTACGCCTAAACAGTGCGTCCCTTTCAATCGACAGTGTGCCCCTTCCATCGATAGTGTGTCTCGCCTGTCTTGTCCATTCCACCGGACCTTTCATTGACAATGCATCCACATGCCAATTCATCTTCGAAAACAATGCATCCCAAAAATCGCAAATCTTTTCGAGCTGATTCATCAACGACATGAGAAGCGACTAGTGGTGTTTGCAAATCACGCAAAACCCGAAGTCGACTTGCTTGAGATATGGTGGTAGATTCTTTTTTCTCGTAACTATCGGCTACTTGATGTTGATCCATGTAGTCATGGCGGGCTTGTAGAGTTCTTGTTTGTCTTCATGAAAATTGTGTTGCTTTTTTTTTTTTTTGTCATATTCTTGAGCCTTCAGGGTGAACTCTCTTGTAGAAAAGCTGCTAAATCTGCAAGCTATTCCATACTTTTATGGAGATTTATTAGGACTGAGTTGAGAATCGTTGTTTTTTCTTAACGTGGGGTGAGAACATAAAAAATGGAAAGGAGATATATGAGTTGGATTCGACGGCAATTGAAATGGAATGATTTGATATGATTTGATTGTTTTTTTTAAATAAAATGATAATGAATAAGTTAGGGATGACTCTTTGATAAATAAGTTCTAAAAAAATGATATATTTTGTAATTTATATTTAAAAAAAGAACGAAACGTATTGAAATACGTGTTATTGTAATTTATTTGAAACGAAGATTAGCATTTAACTATTTAAGATGTAAATTAACTTAGGAGATCACAAAGAGAGAGTAAGATAATGCAATCAAGAAGAAAGTACTCTGAACGAGATGAAGTTTTGCATCCGTGTTGGTGATTCACAAAGAGATTAATAAATAGTAATAACATTGTTTAGAACTGTTAAAAGTTAAAATCAATAACGAAAAGTTATAAGAACACTCCTGACGGGTTCCGTATGCGGATCCCCACCTTCATATATAAGGACTTTCATCAATTTGAGGTGGTCTAATGGCTTCCCCATCTTCATTCCCTTCCCAAGCCAATCCTCAAAATGGATTTTCCTTCCCCACATCTGACGAATAGAAAAGTTATGTCCTGGCTTATTTTTCATCTTCTACATCAGCAAAATGTACAAGGGGTCTCATATCTCTCCCAAAATTCATCTTCGAACAACCCATTTACAAAAAATATGGGAGGAATCTCGATCTACTATGAGCAAATTCAACATCGCACTACTGGCGTCGCAAATGTCATCTCGAATATATTTTAATTTCAACAATTTAGAGTTCGAATTGCCGTCAGATTTTCATTCTAATTTTTTTTATTTACTTATTTTTACAGTTCGCAAATATCGGAGAATTTATTCTTTAGATTTTTTAAATGTAATTATTGAAACTTAGTTAGGATTATGAAATATTATCATTTTAATAGGATAGGGAATTGAGATAGGGAAGTCATTCCCTATGCCCTATTATGATGGTGTAGCATTGCAGAATAAAGATAAAGATAGAAAAAAGTATTACGAATAATTTAAATTAGCAATCAATATTTAAACTAAATCTTTTGTAAAGGAAAACTTCAATGTTGAGATTGGAGAGACACGTACGGTTAAAAAAAGGTTCCAAGGGATCCAAATGTTTTTATTCAAGATAATTAAGAACTTTCATAAACATGATCATGAATATCGTTCTTCAACAATTCAACCTTTATATGTAATCGTCTACTTGAATGAAACATAATAATTAAAATTAGAATCATTCTAATACTTCATAAAAAAAGAAACCTTTACAAGGAAAAGGAATGATTTAAAATAGTAATGCATAAACAAAATATATCATTCTTTAACGCACATGTTAATGATGACTCTCATAATTTATATACTTAATATAAAAGAATGGGTGATAATATCCATGAACATAATTGATAATAAACGACGTTGATTATTATATGTTTATAAATATTTTAAACTAATTTGGTTAAGGAAAAAAGAAATGTGTGTCAATGACACACTGTGTGTCAAGTACTTAAATGATTACTAAGATTATAATAAAAAAATGAATGATTGAGATTGAAATATCATAATTAAATCTCAATCCTTTATTTGTGTGGATTAAATCTCAATCATTAATTAACCCATTGACACACGATGTGTCATACTCTCTTCGTTCCAAAAGAATTATAATTAATTAATCTGACTCGATAATTTATGTGCATATTATTTTTTATTATAAAAACTAATTTGTCCTTCAACTTGTAAGAGTGGGGGAATGAGAAAAAGAAAATAAGAAGAAAAAATAATGGGATGAATTGATATGATAAAAATAAATAATTTTTAAATAAAATAATATTATAATTTAATTAAAATATCTACATTTAATAAATATTTTAATTCTTGTAAAATAAAAAAAGCATACACATATTTTCTAAACACTTTGAATAAATACATTTTAACATATTTTTTCGTATAAAAAATCATTTTTGTGGGTATGATTTTCAACCGCAATACCAAACAACCATACCCTACAGTATCACCCCGCCCTCTCTTTCAAATTTCCACCTCGAAATTCCCTCACAAAACAAAATCAAAGAAGCGAAAAAAAAAACTCGCCGCGGCCGGCACCGGGAAATGCCGACGTGGAAGCTCCTCTCCGGCGACGACGAAGACCACCACCGGTGGCAGATCTCCGACTCCGACCACCTCTCCAATCACCCAACCATCCTCAACCCGCCGAATCCTCACTCATCGATGACAGATCTCTTGCTTCAAGGTCCCCACACTCTCTCTCTTTCTCTTGCTATTCTCATCGTGGATCTCGAAGTTTGAAGTTTAGGTTTTGATTAGTTTGATATTGTTTCGTGAACTGTGCAGGTGGATCGAGGATAATCGGAAACGGCTGCGTGGCGGAGATGGCGGCGGCGAGGGTTTGGTGATTTTTAGGAGTGGATTTGGGAGGTCGGTTGCATTGAAGCGGACTTCGATTGTGAAGGCGATGTCGCTTCTAGGGGATGAGGAGGATGTTGGTAAGGTTGAGAGTTTTGTGGTTTGGTGTGGTGTTTGTTGGTTCTTGCATTTATCTGTTCATGTGCGGTTAATTAGTGATATATGTGTTTGTCGGTTTTGGAGTGGGAGAGATGTGCGAAAGATTTGAAGGTTTGAGATTGATACTGTGACAATTGTTGTATTCACTGAAAGTGTGCAAGATTTATGCTAAAGATCCATAATCGACGTTTACTATTAGTCCAGATTTTTGATAGAATTAGTCCATTGGCATGGTATTTATGTCATGACTTGAGGTCACGAGCTTGATCCTTTCTCTCCCATTATTTGCCACTTGCTATTTTGTTTAATATGTGGTTTTGATCTGAGTACCTTGCTGTACTGTTCTCGATAATTGTACTCTTGACTAGAGTGTGCTCTGTAGTGCACATGAGCCCTGTATGAAGAATGTTGCTTGTGGTGTAGGTTCTGTTGACTCTTGTTTACGTTGCAGTTAGCACACTTCAGTATGCTCTTTTTTATATGCAGTAAGCAAAGGGCGCTAGAGTATCGAGTAACTATGTTCTTGACTAATCACTGCCACTGATCACATACAATAGTGAAGGAGGAATAACTGGAAAAAGGAATGCGTGTGCATATGATTTTTTTGTAGCAGTCCAAGCAGTAGTATGTTGAAAGGCAATCATTTTCCTAAAATTCAATTTTCTTGATGTAACATGTTGGCATTGGTGCTTCTTTGGCCTTCTTTGTGTGCAATATGGTTTTATATTGGTTTGTTCCTGCATTGTAAGTGCATTTGTGAGATAGCAGTATGCTCTTTGCCTAAACTGCATGATCTGGTAGTAACGGTTAGAATAATATTATAATATTATTAGTACCAAATATGGTCGTTGTGGTGGAGAATATAGCTATTGGAATATGATCGTTGTAATGACATATTCCGTAGCATATTCCATAACATACGCTTTATAAATTAGGAACTCATGTAATAATTCTTTGATATGTTCTATATACATATTCCATTTCTATCTATGCCGTTTAACATGATATCAGAGCAAACAATTATAGTTCAATCCCTAATCATTAAATTGGGGTTCAATCCCCAACCACAAGTTCAATCCCCACATCACCGCAAAACAAACCTTGGCTTCACTGTCAAGACAGGCCGCTTCCGCTTCCGCCCGCCACCACCATCTCTGGGATCAACAACCAAATCCCCCCGTGGCCCACGACCGCAGCAAAATCAGATTCCAGCAAAATCTGACAATCGAGAGATTCGCACTCGACAAACCTGGTTATCGCAGCGCCAGATCCGCGGCCAGTTCTGCTCCAAGCCACCATCCAAAGACCACCTCACCTCACCATCCAAGCAACCATCGATTTAGATCCGCAGCCAGTGAGGTCGGACCCTGAATCGATTCAGATCCAAACTCACTTCGATTCAGATCCAAATTCCTCCTCCTCCTTTCGTCACACCACGAATCTTCGAATCCAGAGATAGTGGTTGTGAGGTTGGGTAGTTGTGAGGTGTTTGGTCGGAGCAAAGCCGAGCATCGGTGAGATTATTTGGTCGCAGACGGACCGAACATTGGTGAGGAATTAATTGCTTGCTGCTTGCCAGGAGGATATTGCTTATCTGTAAGGGGGTACAGATTGTTACCTTACTGTGGACGTACAGATTGCTGCGAGCAAAACATCCTGAGGTTATTTCTTCGTTTTAACTATCTCAGCTAACATTATGGCTTTCGTACCAAATTCTGATGTGACGCATCCTACAAGTATTATACTTGATGGTACCAATTATGGTCTTTGGATGCTTGCTATGCGTCGTTTCTTGCAAGGTCGTAAATTTTGGCGCGTTATAACTGGTGAACGCGTCAAACCTGAGCTCGAAAAAGACGAACTTCCCGATAAATATGCAGATCGATTGGAAGATTGGGATAGTCGTAATCATAAGATTGTCTCGTGGTTTATCAATACCTCTAGTCCATCTATTGGATCTCTTCTTAATTCCTTTGATGGTGCCAAAGACGCATGGGATTTTCTGGGTGAAAGGTATACTACCACTGATCTTGCTCATCAATATCAACTTCTCATTCAGCTACAAAATCTTCGTCAGGAGGTGGGTCAGTCAGTGGATTCTTTTCATTCTCAAATGAATAGTCTTTGGGATCAACTTGCTCTCTCTGAACCTAAATGGCAGTGCACTGGAGACGCTGCCTTATTCACTACCTATAAGGAACATTTGCATCTAATTCAGTTTCTTATGGCCTTGCGTGATGATTTTGAGCCAGCACGAGCTAGTTTACTTCATCGTCATCCTTTGCCTACTCTTCGCTCCACCTTATCAGAGCTTATCTTGGAAGAAACACGTCTTCATACTCATCGTCCGAAACCCACTGATGGAGTTTTGGCTTCTACTTCATCCAAACCTCAATATACCCGAGGCAAAGATGAAAAGTGCAGAAAACAGTGCACGTATTGCAATTACTGGGGGCATACAATTGATAAATGTCGGAATCGTATCAACGCATTATGACGTGATGGTCTTAACCCGGTTGCTGCTGTTCAGCTCGACTCAGCCCCTGGATCGGTGGTTCCTTCAGTACCATCTACTTCTTCTATCTCTACGTCTGGCTTGGAGACCTTGATTAACCAAGTTCTCTCTCGTCGTGAATCTTCATCTATCTCTGTTCTGCCTGCCGCTTCAGATTGGGACAGGGCTTAAATCCTCTATACAAACTCAATTTGATTTTTTCAAAACCAGCTTGAGTTTGAGGGGGATGTTAGAATAATATTGTAATATTATTAGTGCCAAATATGGCCGTTGTAGTGGAGAATATAGCCGTTGGAATATGACCGTTGTAATGGCATATTCCGTAGCATATTTCATAGTATACGCTTTATAAATTAGGAACTCATTTAATAATTCCATTGATATGTTCTCTACACATATTCTGTTTCTATGCCGTTTAACAGTAACCATGCTCTTCTTTTATTTTTTCATGTTTGATTGTTTTTCTTTCTTCTTTTTTCCCCGCAGGCAAAGGTCTTCTTCCTGATGATGGAAGCACATTTTCTAGGTCCCTTTTCCAAACTGCCTCAGGAAAAGCTGTTGATATCTCAACTGATGGGATCTTTAGAGCAAAGAAGTTATTGGAAATGGAAAAAGGCATTGAAAGTTCAATCCTTGCTTGTTCTAGACCTTCAAAACTATCTAAGAGATATTCTGAGGAAAACCTGTGCCATGTAGAGAGTAAAAGGGCGAGAGTCGGCGAATTAGGGACTTGGGATCCTATGTCAGCTTCAAGGGCATCATTGCAACCTGGTACAGATCTTTTAAAGAATGGAGTCAATCCATAATGGGAAGCATTTACATTCCCAAATGGATAACTTTGTCCACAAACCAGCTCCAATCAAGTTTCATACTGCTGGCGGTAGATCTATCTCTGTTTCTGAAGAATCATTGAAGCGAGCTAGAAGCCTTCTCAGTGATCCAGAAGTCAGCAAGATCCATAACGGAAAGCTTTTACATTCCCAAATGGGCTACTTTGTCCAAAAACCAGCTCCAATCAAGTTTCAGACCGCTGGGGGTAGATCTATATATGTCTGGTTCTGGAGAATCACTGATGCGAGCTAGAAGCCTTCTCTTGGGTGGGGTCGATGAGCCAGGTTCAAAAGTTTCCCCTTTTAAGGATACTAGCCTTCTTGACGAACAAAATCTTCGGAAAACTTCACTGGTGTATCATAAATTGAATGGGGTGCACTCTCCGAAGAGCACAGTCCACAGTGTGAAGCTCGGGAGCAATTTACTTCAGAAATTTAACTCTGTCGAGTGTGTCAGTGACATGAATAGTAAAATACTCTTGGCGCAAGAGCAAACACACTGTGGGCAAAAGATATAACGAAGACTTATAAGATATAATAGCAACAACAGACGAAGCTATAAACAGTATATGATCTGCAACAGAAAGTAGTGACTAAACATGATTTATTGTTGCAATTTTATAATGGTAGTATTTTGTTTCTTATGTTATATTGTATTTTTCAATATCAATAGTTATATTAATTAGTGTAGGGGAGATTGAGCCCTGGGAGTTGTGTCTGAACATGTCTTCTTCTTTTGAAATAATTGAGGTGCTTTTTTTGATGTGTCCCTTGTTTCATACGATAAGAGCATTACTCTATGTAGGCTTGGGTAAACAAAAAAACAAGCCTTTAAATTATTTCAAAACAAAATGGACATCTTCTTTCTAGGCCTCCCATTTTGTAATTAGAATTTATCTTTGTAATTTGATGTTTTACGAGTTTACGAATGAAACGGTGACAACAGTTTCTTCCAATACAAAAATAGTGAACAACTCAGTTTTTGGAGTGATTACAATTCAAACAGAAAAGTAACTGGCAAATCATGGAAAGATTAAAAAAAGTAACTTGGTACACGGATTTATGTGTGTTGAATTTTTATAAAATTTAATAAAGAAAGAATATTTTTTTTATGATGGTAGAATTTATTGTAATAGTTGTGAGAGAAGATAATGGATTGCACTGTAATAGATGATGATTGTTTTATCATTTTTTAGGTGAAAAGGTTACTTGATAGGATATGTCGTTTATATTTTGGGATGACCCGAATAAGCAAATGTTACCTACATTATGGGACCAAAGGAGTATAAGATTCAGTTGTTACCTTGTTTGAGATCAAGTTGTTTTAGAGTTTGGTGTAGTTTGATATCATATTCCCATCATTTTTGTTACAAACATTATCCCAAGCTTTGTGCCAATTTCTCGTTTAGGCTTTTTGTTTTATCCTATTCGGATTTATTGTGCAAACTATGGTATAAGCTTACATGCGATTTTCCTGGATTAATTGGCACAAAAGGATTTGATTGTTTCCATAGTCAGAAAAAACTATTTTGTACCATCTAGGAGACTAGGATAGAGGCGGACCTACCATGGGGGCCTGTTTGTTGAAATAGACTAATTTTAAAAAGTCCCAGATGTATTAGTCAAAGTTGATTTTAGTCTAGTGGGCAAGGAGCAGACTTGGTTTTGATTTTTATTTTTTCGCTGGATAAAAAGTGAAAGAAGGAAGTTGTGTGTTTTGTTTTCAAATTTTTTACATGATAAATAATAAAAAGAAGTTGGGTTTATTGAAATCGAA
The DNA here is from genome assembly GCA_001925005.1 of Drosera capensis. Classification (NCBI taxonomy): domain Eukaryota; kingdom Viridiplantae; phylum Streptophyta; class Magnoliopsida; order Caryophyllales; family Droseraceae; genus Drosera; species Drosera capensis. The sequence goes on from LIEC01012428.1 coordinate 118,934, forward strand.
AAATAAAGAGGAACAGTAAGATACAAGTTTACAACCATATGGGATTTGAAAGAGAATAATCTAATTTAAGAAACTAAAATTTGAATAAACAAAGCTACTTAATAAGATACTATCGTATTAAGATTTAGGGTTGTCAATTCATAGAATGATCTTCACAAGTTTTTTCTAATTTTTAAGTTTTTTAAATAGACATTTTTTTATTCATTTTAGTTGTTGATTTTATTTTAAATTTAACTTGTGAGTTGATGATTAATAAACCTAGTAGATTATTAGTTTGGGCACTTGTGTACTTATGCACGGGAAATTGAGAGCTATCTTAGTTTTTGATGGAATTAAAAAAACCGTTATTTTTAAGATATGTAATTTATAAGATATTAAGATTTTTTAACTTTATACGATATTTATTTTATTCAAAAAATAATATATTATTTGATTCAATTAAGAATAAATCTGACAATTGATTCACTAAAATATTAAATCCAAAATATCCCACAAAATTAGAACCCCTTAAAAATATCAAACAAAGCTACAATCTCAAACACTTTAGTATAGATTCACTTGGTAAAAGAAGATTGGATGTAAAAATATCTTATCTTAAAATATTTTTTAGATAACTTATTCATTTGATAAAAAAACTAAATTTATAATTATCCGATTAGCTCTTTTCTTTTTTTCTTAATATATAGATATCTTTGTTTTAATGCATTTTGGATTCCGTTCGTAATTCAAGTTTTGTTCTTTAAAATTAAATAAGTGATATTTTCTATATTTTTTAATAATATTCATGTGATTTTTATTATTCTATCGAAATCATCGAGTTATGTGATTGTTTTTTTTAAAATACATTTATTAGTGGCTCACTAACTAGAATTCCTGGGTCCGCCACTGGACTAGGACAGGGCTTTTAGTCACAGTCTTTGAAAACCTAGATTTAAATAGCCAATTACCCTGCATATCTTCTAATATTATGCATGCAATGATGACACTGTGAATGTTTAACTTGCCAGATTTATGGGGAAGGAACTCTGATGACAGGTTGTGATATATTAAATATTCTATTTTAGGTGTTTCGGTCATTATGTCAGGAACTTGAGAAGGAATTTTTGCAGACTCATCTCTTTAGTTATATGCAAAGTGACATGCTTATTTTGTGGTCGATAAATGCCATCATGGTTTTAGTGTTTTAGACTCAGATACTTGATTCCTTTGTCCTGTTTATCAGGTGCTCTAACATCATTGAGGGCATCAAGATGGACTTTCAGAGAGGTAATGGAGTTTCATACAACGGGCATGATCAAGCTTATGGGGAAGGGGCAAAGATCATGAAGATGCTTGATGGAGCAGCTGAACCTGAAGTGATTATGGCAGAGATGACTTCTGAGCAGCTGGCCTCGTTTGCTGCTTATAAACTGAAAGTTGAGGTAGGCCTATATATTAAGGATCTATGCACAACGTGGTTTCTAGATCCATGATAATCATGGTTGGTCCTACCACAGGAAACCAAGCAGATGGACCTGAATAATTCTATACAGAAAGCTCTGAGTGCTGCAGGACTTACAAATAGAGCAGTGACTCCATTTATGAGAATTCGAGTGGTTGGGTTAGTCAACAAAAGAGAGCCAAAAGTTGGAGGACCCGAAGAAGGGTTGATAACATTATGGAATCCGACAGAACAGCAGGTAGTTCAGTTTCTCTTGGGGAGAGAGGCTGTTCCACGATGCTCTTTTCATTTGTTTGTTTGTTTTGTCAAAATCTTCGACAGAGACTTGATCTGTCTGAAGGAGAGGCTTATGCTATTTCTGGGCTTGTGCCTCTGTATCGTAGTCTTAACTTAATTTATCTACAAGCTAGAGCATCTACCATCAGATGGCAATCATTAACTTCATCTGAGAGAGAAGTATTTATGTAAGTGAATATTTATTCTTTTATTGTTCCTGGATTTCTGGAATTGTAGGCAAACTAAGATGCCATTGAATATGCTCTTTCTCTAGGCCATTTTCCAATCCTCGGGAATCAATCTTACTCTCAAGGCTCAGAGAAATTCCTGTGTCAAGGTAAAAGCTTATGTGGTGTATTTTTTGTTGTTTGTGCTTTCACCAATAACAGGAATTCATGTGTGTATTCTCGCTTAGTTTTGTTGGTATGATTATTGTAGGGAATTCGATACTGTTGCTTTAGTTCTGCATGTTGGAGACGTTTATATAGCTGCTCACCAGAAGAGACAGTGGGTTTTTGTGACTGATGGATCAATCCCTGAGAGGCAATTCAGTGACTCAACGAGTTCTTTGCTTGCCATCAGCTTTTGTGCACCCTGCATCGAGGGAGATTCAGATTTGCAAGTCAACTATAATCTTGTTAACTCTGTGGTAAGTGCTTATCTATTTTATTTTTTCTAAGAACAGTGCATGAAAGGAAAGCAAATGAAGTACGAGAGAAGGATTATGCAATCTGCCTGCTAATATTCATCTTCTGAGGGACGAGTTCAGAGGCTTGAATTGACGGTTATGTCAGTAGTGTCTTTTTCATGGATTCTAAATCTGATCTCACTACAACCATCTTTTCTTACAGGATAAGATTTGTATACCCCATTTTCTCACCAAGGACTTTCGTGTCTTTTCATGTACAAGATATGATTTAGCTATTGTACCTTATATTTCACCAAGTTGTGTTCTGTGTCCAAAAAGCTAAACTGCACTCAGTAAACTCTGGATAAATCTATTAAGTTTTTTTTTTAATGACTATTTCAATCCCGTCACATGGAATTAGAGGCTTCATACTACCTTCCAACCCTCTGGACCAAATTGTTATAGCTGAATACATTTTCTGGACTACCTGTTTCGTGGATTCGATGCAGGTTGGATTTCTTAACCTCGTTATGAGAGAAAAGGACCAATTGAACGATCTATGGGTTGCAGAGGCAAGTGAAAACTCAACGTATCATCTCAAGCATTCTTCTCTATCAGTTCAAAGATGGGTAAAAAATTCCAGCTCGGTATGTGTCCTGACCATTTTTCCAATACTGTTGGTTTTTTGCCTCTTGTTGTCCCATGACCTTTATGTTTTTACTTAACAGACAATTGAGATTCTTAAAAAGAAGGTTCTGAATATAATTGGAGCTTCTAGCCACTAAAGATCGAAAGCTGGTTATTGTCCAACTTGATGAAACAACTCCCCTTGTCAGCTACACAGTTATTTTTGGGTTTCACCGTGACAACGAGCTGAATATAGAAACTTCAAGTGACTGAGCAACACTGGAAATCGGAAGTTATTTTCTCTTCAAGCAAAAAAAAATTTCACTGCAGTGAGTGGGTGTAGTCGCAACTCTACAAACTGAATCAGCTTATCGAACATCAAGGGACAGACTGCCCAAGCCTGAGATTGTCTCTTCTTGATCCCTGCCGATTCTGTGCTCTTCCTGTGGAAGTGATTTCATCAGAATATTGTGGAGGAGTAAGCAAGTAATCGACCTTCCCATGGAATATTGCCGCAGACGTATGCCAGTTACTCACTGGCGGATGTAACCTGCTTCTATTTATTTATGTTAGCAGAATTGCTGATGCAAATGATAAAACGGTTCTCATAAACGTGATGTAATCCTGGTATAATCTCAGGTCTTTCTTATTGTAGAAGAGAAACAAATTTTCTGACTCTGGAAATAGATACCTCAGGCACCAGGTCTGTGCATCCTGGATAAAAAAACATTGCTCATGTTTTCGAGCATCTTTAATGTTGAGAGCCCACATATGGACCTGTAACTTGTAATGGATTTTAGTGTCGAGGGATTGTTCTTCCTCTTGATGTTTTTGTTATTAAGCGACACACCTCATAAACTTCTTTTATGAAACCATTTACTGCAATCTGTTGGTCACGATTGACTTTAAATAATGACAAAACAAGAAGAGGGTAGCTAATACATTAGCAACGAAACATATAGAGTACCAATGCAGGTCTTTTAGGCTGGAATTTTGAACGACAAAATTCTGGATTCTACAACATTTTATCGGCTACAAATATCTGTGCTATAATGGCTGAACTTAAGAATTCATTTGTAAAGACAAAAATGAGCTATACAATGACCTCATGCCTCATACAAGTCCTCATCTAAGAGGAATCATCTATACGAAAGAACATTGGCTAAGCAAGTTAGCTGTAACGATCAATGATCAGAAATCTTCAGCGCGTCATTCTTGTAACAGCAGCGTCTATGAATCTTCTGCGATGTTAGTGCTGATTTGCTGGTAGTAGCCTACCAAGTTGTTCAAAGATTAGCAGGAACCTGCAAAGAACGGAAATTATTCGGCACTCTCAGATCATAGAAACGTAAAATTGAGTAAGATTGTTGAAAAATATAGCTTCAGCTTTATCTACGAGGTTTAATCCCTTCATCAGCACCCAACACACACAAGATGGTTCATCACAAACCCCGAAAAGTACCAAACTCATGAGAAAGCTCTTAGAGCAGAAACAACAGCCACTCGCAACTTCTTGTGCATATGACAGTAAATCCTGCAAGTTCCTATGAGTAATAAACTTGCAATCAATCCCATTTACCCGATCATCCTGAGTAAACCTTAGTAACCAGATTAACTCATTGATACAGAATAGATAAATCGGAAGCATATCAACATAACTGGGAGAGAATCAGCTGAATGGGCAAAATGAGATCAAAGCGCCTTGCACCCAACTCAGACAAAGAATCAGTAGGTAACACATCACCAACGATCCGGTTTATTGAGTAAAGAAACTGGAAGAAAATGGTCCAAACTGGCCTATTGTTATGTCAAACAGGTTAAATAGGCTGACTGTATAAACCGATCGCCATAAAGAACATGAAGATAGCAGACTCCACCCTAATAAGAGCTGTAGATTCGACTTACTTCAACAAAAGGGACATGTCATCGCAGCCAACCAATGTTCACTAGGTCCATGGCTGGGATAACGAAACAGATGGACATGATGCACGTAATCCACGCTTGCCATGAACTGCAGCTTTCAAGACCTTATACTGCTCAAAGACAGAATCATACAATGCCTGTGTGTAAGACTTCTTAGCCTGCATCCAGAAATTCCACGGGTGTAAAAGCAAACAAGAAATGTAGAAGTACTGCTTGTTGATTTGCTCCCTAAAGTTCTCAAGAACAAAAATTTTAAAAAAGAAGAAGAACAAACTCTCAATTTATCACCAACAATCCATACACAGTAGAAAATAATTTAATATCTCCTCAGTTTTACCTTGAGTAGCAGCTTCTTTTTATTAGAAGAATTCATAACCCTAGAACCTTGTTTGCTGAAACCAGGAGTCCAAACAACACAACAGGTAGACAGACACGAAAGCCACTGACAAAGTAAATTCTACAGGCAAGCACCCCGAGGTCTACTAAAGGAACCTTATTTGTGAGACTAGTTCCCACTAGACAAACAATTGAGATGAACCTTATCAAATCCCAGTTCAGTATCCTTTGCACAACTCAAGCCTTAAGAAAATTCATAAACATAGAGGGTGTATCAAATATGAATGCTAGAACCAACCTCGTCCTCGCCTAGGCCAATAGCCAAGTCACTGTAGTTGATCTCAAGACCCACACATAATCCAGTACCATGAAATGAGATCACTCGCTTCTCCCCAATTTCTTTCTCAACCTGGAAAGTTTGTGCTCAGCAACTTCTTTACTACCATTACAAAACAAACCTAGCAAAATGAAGACAGAAAATAGAACGACAACAAACCTGAAGGGGAGGAGGCATGATGTCGTAGCACAAGACAGCTAGTGGGAAAATATGTCCTGGGACACCGGCGTGCGCTGTAAGTCTTCTCATACTGTCCACTACAGACACATCAAAGGGTGCCTGACCCTCTCATATCAGAATCAGCAAATAATAAGAGAACACAAAACTCAGACCCAAAAGAAAAAAAATAAAAATAAAATCACAGCTGATCCTTCTTCACAATGCACATGATGTTGTCCATTATATGCTCCCAACATCTCTAATGCTGAAGCCTCGTACACTAAAAATACCTGACTTATCAAGATTTCATCACAAAACCTATTTAAAAACACAGCCCGTGAACCTACAGGAAAAAAATATTCATAAAAAATAATAAGCTCAAAGAATTGTTGTTAGACATTTTGCTTAAAGTTTAAGGTGCATGTTTCAAGAGATACATGACACTCATTTGTAATTCAAGTATGAACTCAGTCATATAACACAAGAATGAAGGGAAAATTTTGTTTGTTACATAGTTCATAAGAAATTCCTAAACCAGAAAATTAAATTAGAGACAAAACGAAGCTAATGGTTCAAGTTCAGAGCTAAGAACTACAAGCTAAGCACGTTCAAGAAACAGACAAGCTTTGTTAAGGCAATAAAACAACCATTACAAAATAATAAAAATAATAATAAATCTACAGGTACCACAGAATTAAATAGACATAGAACTCACAGGATGCCAATCTCCCGTGTCTGGGTTCGGCCGGTCCCTTCCACCACTAGGGGCAATCCATATGATTTGTGAACCGCCTCTGAAATAGAATTTTTTTTTGTTTACAAAATGAATAATGCTAGTTGCACCAATCACACACACATATAGAAGCAAGCAATAGGACAGACTTTCCTCTTCCAACACTTTTAACACATCAGGAGCACAGTATAAAAGATAATCCGGGGGATGAAGCGGGCCATTAATTTTCAATGATAAAAACCACAAATTGAAGCCTCCAAACAAAAGTTCCAACAACTTATATTGACAATAACAATAAGAGAGTGAGAAAAAAGAAAAGAAAAAAAAAGGTGACAACCAGAGAAAGCTTAGTAGATTGCACTCTACTCTAGGCTCAAATTAGCGAGTGACAAAAAGCAGCATTTTGCTGGATCAGATTAAATACCATGTGGGGAAGCCGCTACATTTTCACTCATCGTTTATTAAAGACAACATGGAGATGAAAGTTAAACCAGAAAAATCATCCTTACAAAAAAAAAAAAAAGAGAAAGACAACTTAAATCCTTTTTTCCCACTAGACATCCTATCAGCCTTGAAAATTTCAAGACTCGTACAGCTAGTTTCGGCCGAAATGCTCCATAAAAGTCCCAGCCGTTTAAATACTGAAAATTAACAGTGAAGGCATTAGTGGAAATCTATTTGAAATCCAAACACCCAAGGCTAGAATTTTGTGGAAAAAAGGGTTCCTTACATAAATAGAAAGACAACTTAAACAAATATGAGCACCACAATATATAGATGGCAGTCTAAGGTGACAAGAACCAATCTTTGGGGAAATTTATCGAACACACACACACAGAGCTGATCTTTCCGCGCGACCTTCGCCATATTAATGTAGTAGGTAAAATCTTATTCTACCAAATACAAGCATATAATTAGTTACGAAGCTTCATACCAATCATTTAACAATCAACAGATCAATCAATTACTCAAATAGTTTGGGGGGGGGGGGATCGTAATACTACCACCTCAACAGCTTAGTCATCTCTTTCAAGCTTCCTGTATTCGCCCTTCTCTTCATATCCACTAGTTCAGGAACATCATACAAGTGCTTCTTTGAATACACGCACACAAGATTTCTGGAATAATGAAGGGTTGAAGTGAGCCAAGTCATTATGACGAAAATATGCTTCAATATGAGAGAACAATGCAACGGAAGTAGGTCCTTATCATGAATAAACTTCAATGTGAGAGAACTGTGCAGCAATAGCTGATGCAGTACCTTCCCATACTAAAGGGTTTGCATAGAGGATCAGTGATAACTCGGTCTCCTGCTACACAAGTCTGCAGTTAAGAAGGTCAAATTAACCTGCTAATTCCTAAAGCCTTGACAATACAACCAGTCAAAACTGATAGGAGGATGCTGTTGTCACCATGTTCTCAGCAATGTGAGAGTTCCTTTTCTCTAGCAGCAATGAGATGATTGCTGGGTCTGCTTCAGTTTGATGGTTAGATATGAAAACAATGTTGTGCCCCTGCATTCAGTATCTAATACACCTCGATCACCAAAACAACAGATGCATCTCTATACATTCATGTTCATACAAAAGACAAAAGCAATGAACGGGATGAACAACATCAAATATATACAGCAAAGAAAATAGGAGGTTTCACTTGGGCTCGGTTAACATTTGAAATTGAAACTAACTCAATGGCCACATTTTTTCAAACCGGTAATACATAATACGTATAACATGTGTGGTACAATTATACTATCCCCTATTTTAGCTCGTTAGCAACATACCTGCTGAACCATCTCTTCTATCTCAGTGAAAAGGGAGGCATTGCCAACGTATGAGTTTCTGGATGAATTTAGTGAAACCAAAGTCACTAACATAAGACATAAACCTCAGAAACTTAAAGGTGCAGCGAGATTTTACAAAAATACCAAATTGCATTATTTATGTGTTACCAGAAGCTGTGTTCAAAAAACCATTGAGTATATGCCCAATATTTTGTCAGTCATTACCTTCACTTGGACATGATTTTAAGAAAGCTGAATTTTTTTTAATCAGGATCCCAATTCTATGTAAGTTAAGGGATGAATAGAATCAAAATGGCAGGAGGAACAACATTATGAAGTTCACAACTTCACATCGGAACTAATAAATGATATTTGATCTGCATTCATCAAAATCAGTGAATTTCTTAGATACAAGAGCTGAGCCCATAATAGAGTTATTCACGAGACTTCAAGGACAACAATAGAGTTAACATATTTTCTACTTAAACCTATGTTTTCAGAACTATCCTCCGTCAACCCTGTAATTTTGACACCTTTTTCAAACGCTTCAGTCTCATAAAGTTTACTCCTCTAATTTCTACAACGACAGACTCATTGCACCCACTCATGAGAGAACCCGTCCCCCATCTGAAGACAGGCTGATTTTAACCACAGTGGCTTGAGATGCCTGCAATATATTCTTGGCTGGCAAGGAGACACATCGAGGCAACCTTGAAGTATGTGTAGCTGTATGCACGTTATTAAACTATTATTTATAGAATTTATACACTTTGCAGCAAAATCAGTCGACAATTTCAAGGAGGCCAAAATGGCCCGCCTACATGACAGAGGAGACCAGAAATGTCCTTATATTCCTCGTCCTTGGCTATCTAGAAGGTTAGAATTGGTCTCCGCAAAGTGGTAGGCCTTACCATGATAACAATACTGGTAGCTATGAGTCAGATCAGCGTGTGCTACCATGAACTGTGTTGTAGTGATAACAATATGCCCATCAATCTACAACCATTTTCTACACTACTCAAATTCTATGCTTCATCGCTACAATTTCATGAGAAGAAACTGTGTTCCTGTCGTCACATAACAAACATGATTTATAGGATCCTACTCGTCATTTAGTTTTTGGCTGGGTACGTAACACATTTTTTTAATGAAAATTATCATGCCAAGTGCAATAAGAGAAGAGAAGAGTATAGCTGATGGAAAGTATCATATACCTGAAATCAACTAATGGACGAATATAATCTTGACCAAACGTGTAGTAATCAAATGGCTCTCTCACTGCTCTGTGATATGCAGGAAATTCATACGGCTCCTGAGATATAACTGTTACATTTTTTAGTAAAGAAGGAAAAATCCCAAAAAAAAAAAGAAAGAAAAGAAAAAGACCAAGTAATGCATCCCCCAGAAGGTTTTAACAATGAATAGTTTCACGAGGTCCACCAAATATACCTCCACGTCCTTTAGTATACGATCAAGAACAACACTCATATTAGTCAACACGATGTTATCAGTGTCAGGATTCCCACTCAGAAGAACCTGCAAAAGAATCAGGATCACGAATAAATCCACAAGATATAGATATTTTTACTATTGGTAGTCAGACACAATGCTAGACACACTCCCACGTAATGGAAGGATTATATGACTGGAAAAAGAGAAAGAAACAAGAGCAATTACTTCACCGAACAAAGGAAACCAATGGCAAACTGAAACATTTGAGTGAATGCAGTAAAACATTGGCCAAGAATCATCCAATTATCGCGCTACCAGCTCAATTTATATATTTTCAAACGAAAACAACTAACAAAAGTGAATAAAAGTGAAGTATGAACAACAAACAAGAGAGCATAACATTTCCACAAGATACTAGCCAGCAGAAAAGACAAGTAGGACCCATAATTCGCATTAACATAGAGATTTCATGTGTTAAACTAAGAGATCCATTCTGTGCAACTAAGATTCAACGCTTATATGTATACCAACAGTGCAGCAGAACAACTCGTCTAGGTTTCATGCTTTCTTATATGAGCCAAAGTGAAGATCGATCATTATATTGGACAGATAAAGAAAGTCTTAAATGAAAATTTTGTGCACAAACCAAACCTTTCTCTGAGAAACATAATGTTCAGATTTAATGAAGAATTCTGCATGAATATAAATATCCATGTGGACAAAGCAATCCAACATCCATACTGTTACTGTATTACAAAGTAAGTAGCAACCAATCATGCACGCATGGTGCAGAAGACAGGCACAAGACATGCAAACCAAAACAAACAAAATCAAACAATATTCTACAATGAAGATGCTAATGACAGAAAGACCGCTGGCTTAATAGCTAATATCCAAGAGACCTCCAGATCAAAAATCAATATTGTTGAAAGATAATGACTTACAGCGCTACGATAGTTCTGATAAAGTTCTTCCATCCCAGAAGCAAGGTTTTCTGGTAACCTTCCAGAGTCCACTTCCTTCTGTATCCTAGACAAAAGATCTAGAAAAAACCAAAAAAGGAGGAATCGTCAAAGAAATTGCCACTTTCAGTTTCAAGAAAGAAAGCATAATCCTAGAACTAATCCTGAATCCTGATAATAACAAAAGGATTAATTCTGAAATTCTAACTAGAAACATATCACATGACTCAAAAATCCATCCAACAAAGTCACTTTACATAGAAATTCTTCATCAACTGCTCATATTATAGCTCAGGAAATAAATCCATCCATGTTAAGAAGATACACTGATTCTCACCAACCCATAATTTATAAGGGTTCCTTAAATTTGTTCTCGGGTATTAGACACCATTTGTCCTTCCATTTGCGTGATAAGGGTATGTACATCCTCGTCACTCAGACTCCACTAGTTCACTTTTATAAGTAACCTTTCGTACTGAATAACTTGATCTGTAAGGATCTGATTCACGAGTGAGAAATACCACAATATGTGTTGCAAAACGATCCCGGTGGGTAGGGATCTGGAATACCATGTCCCTAAGTTATGTTCAATACTTCACATTTGATTCCTCCTAGAAACCAATACAAAAGGCACCCAAATGCAATAGTACCATTTTTTTTAATTCTTTCTTGTCAAAATATCGTCACGTCAAGCAAAAATCACATGAAACATTCTAACCACAGTTTGAAGAACTTGGCCACAATCCGAATGACAAATATTTCAAACCACAATATGGTTTACTATAAATGAGAAGTACTGCACTGGATAATATTCCTAGACCTCTTGTCACATGCACAAACTTGAGTTTCTGATAAAGCTAATTCCTCAATGTGAAATCAAACTTTTCAGTCCTACAAATGATCGCAAGTAAGAACATTACAATCCTCATCTATTTAAAACTCAATAAGAGTTGCACTAGTTATCATCCACACTTCAGGTGCAAGACCAACATTTTCCTGAGAAGATACAGTATTCCAAAAGGGTTCACAGCGAGCTGGCTAGTTCAAATAGATTCAGCAATCATGATAAACAGTAGTCCATACGTCATAACCTAACACAACCACCATTGGATTTCAAAAAAATTGGTTCCTCAATAGTCAACTCCATTCACAAATAACAAACACAATCACGCCTCAACTAAACACCTAAATATTCACTCTTCTAAATCATGAGGTTCACTATAACAACATGAAAACCATAACCAAACCCAACAGACAAGAAACTGAACTTCCTCTCCCCAAAATCAGATCCACACAATATCAAACCTCAACAAAGAAATGTCTGAGACCGATAACAAAAAGATCATACATAAGAACAATACAATACTCATTCATTTAACACTCAATATGAGTTGAACCAGTCGGCGTCCACACTTCAGGTCAGAGACCAGGATTTGCCTGAGGAAGTAAAGTATTCCGAAACGGTACACCACCGAGTCGACCAATTCAGTTTGGTTCCTTCCTCGACAAGATCCACAAACACCTCAATCATCAAACAATGGTTTCACTCCAAATAAACACCTAACTATTCATTTTTCTACATGATGAGATTCACAACCAAATCCAACAGACGATCAACACAACTTTAAACGAAAAATAAATGCACACGATATTCCATCTCAATACCTTCACCGGATTCAGCTCCAAGAAACGTACGAGAGAGGCAACACTCATTCTCACTATTACCAAGAGCCACTTCCTTCAGTAACCTCTCACCTTCTCCACCTTCCTCCTCCTCCGTAACAACCTCAACCGCCGCCGCCGTCGTCGCAGTTACCTTATTCGGAATCAGATTCAACTTCGAGCACATACATCTCATCATCCCCCGCCTCCGAGTCGAATCCAACCGTGCAGCCGAGTGCACCGCCGAGGAAGCAAGAAACCGAAGATGAGGAGGAGGAGGAGGAGGGGCGGCGGTTTGTTTGGGGAGGAGATTGGTGAGGGGAGGCGATGTCGGAGAAGATGATGAAGAGAGTAGCCACATGGTGGCGACGGCGGCGGCGGCGCGTGGTGGCGGTGGTGAAGAAGGGGGGAAGTGTGGGGGAGAAGTGGTGGGGAGTGCGTTGGGAGGCGTGAAGGTGGGGCCCGCGAAGATGGGATTGGAGTGGTGATGAATGATGATTGCTTCTTGGTTGGTTAATTTTGAGAGCAATTGTGCAAGGTGAGAAAAGAGAGTGACGACTGACGAGAGGAGGATTTTTGTATTGTTGGTAGATTTCATCTCACGAGAGCGTTACCTTTTCGGACGTTCATTGGGCTTTCTCACTTCCTTCCGATTCAATTTTCGGCAAATCTATTATACACTTATTCAATTTTATAATATAAATAATATTTATTTATATTATTTTAAAATATATACAACACATAATATTTATAATCTTTTCAAATAAAAAAATATTATCAAAATAATCATTATTTATGATAATATATTCATCATCTCCTCTCATGATTGTTGTATTAAATCTCAAAATCACAAAAAAAAAATCTTAATCAAATTCCGCATAAATTCAACACTCATATAAATACGTAAAATGAGGATATTTGTTATACAAAATTTTTCTATGACAAACTATCTAGATAATAAAAGACATAATAATGTATCGATTTTTTTAAATTTAAATGATAATCAAATAATTAAATTTTATTTAAACTAAAATTATAATGACATAATTAATTTTTTCATTTTGATTTTGATGTGAAGGAAAATCGATCCGAATTGAAAAACCTAGTATTCGCAACAATTTAGATTGAATCTAAAACACTCAAATTTAATTCAACCATTAGATTCAAATTTCAAAATATTATTCCCTTTACGAAAAACATATCCCATGTACCCATAGGAAAAAAACCACATCTTAGTGCAAAAAAAATCTTAAAAATCATATGACAGCCCTAGCAATTACTAATAATAGATTTTTATATATGATGTATAAACCAAGCTAGGTTGATTGCATAAGATCATAAAGAATTCAAAATATTTTATATATGACATATATACAATCATATTTACTTATGTTTTAATATGAAATATTATTTATTTTTATCATAATCTTTTTCCATGCGCATGAGTTACTATTCTAGTTAGAGAAACATCCACAAACTATGTGTTCCCATCTCTAAATGTTTTAAAGCATATTTTACTTTTCAAAATTAAACTAATTCACATTTTACTCAATATTCATCTTTTTCCAGTCAGATCCATTTTAACTCTTTTATTCATAGATAAGCTATGAAAAATGTATTACAGTTTGCTCCCTAGCATGAATTTGCCCTATGTTTATTGAAGATACAATATAAAAAATATTACATATTGTGTAAAAAAAAAAAAGCCAAGGGGAGTAAAATGTAAAATCCTCTTTATTCATCTCCTTCCTTTACCTATCATATTTCCTTCCTTCATTATTTTCAAACATTTCCCTTCACAATTTCGCCAATACGTGAAGAGTCAATCAATTCTCCATTATCATATATTCAATTTCTCATCTTGTTTGGGCACGAGCCGAAGATACGTCTGTATTTGAAAGTCATACGATTAGGAAACATACGAAAAGTGTTCGACGACCGTTCGATCTTTAACGGTTTTCTGTACCAACAATATTGATACATCACGTGTTTATTATTATTATTATTTTTCGGAGGCAGCAAACTGCTGCTACCACTCCTCGCTTAAGCCGTTAAAAAAATTTAAATATGTTCCCGATAATGACTCAACTCAAAATACAATGCTTTATGATTACCAAACGTAGATGTTCCACCATGACACTATATGTCACATCCCATAGAACACTCAACTCAGAAGTCATTAGCCAAGATATAATCTACTTTCCTTTTCTCGGAAGGTTTAATCTACTTCCCATTTCAACTCTATCTGCTTCATTTAATGCAACTAGACAAGCAATATATGTCACATATCATAACCCAAACAGTCAAATTTGGGGTACTTAATGTATTTTACACGATCTACAAGTTTACGATCTACAAAGAATACTCCCAGACACACCCGTCAATTACTTGCTGCATAGACATGCATAAATTGATTGGGTGCAAAACGCAAGTATTCAGATCACTAATAAATCTGGCATCATAAGTGCCTACGAGATGATATTTCAAAGCATAGCAAGATCCCAAATCATGGTATTATTGCTTAAACACCAGATGCTACCCGACGTCATATCATCGGAGTTCATGTTTACTGTCGCGTCTAAAATTTGATTCTATACCAGTTTAAATCAGTTCTATGTCAATATCAACTACTACTACAATGCTCATCTGAGGTTCCAACATATCTAACGCCGCACGGCCCAAGTAGAATGGGATGCCTAAATCGTAATGTTACCATAGTCCGTAATGATGGGGCTCTAACGTAAAGGGACCTCAAAGCCCCATTACCACCGCAAATTATGTCGACTTTGGTGCCCTAGAGACACGGCAACAATCACCCAAAGAAATTCATTATGACTAGGTTGAGGACTAGAATGCAGAGCACAAAATCAGCAACGGCACATTGAGGAGGTAGATCCTGCAATCAGATGGAGCAACATCAGATAGGTGCTATAAGAAATCACATCAAGTTAAAAAAAAAACCAACAAATTGAATGAATGAAAGACAAAAAAAGAGCGGACATTCTAGGAAAGTTTAGAAGCAGAAAGTCGGTAGGGGATGCAGAATGCACTTAAAATTAATCAGTGAAAAAATTCTAAAACTCATGGGTAGACTGTATTCAGGAAGCAAACAAACTTTGATAGGAATAGGGGTCTTGCTTACATGAAACATAAGCACGAAAGGCGGACTGAAGAGATAACAAGAGGCACTTTATTTTAAGGGAGCCTCTGCTCTAATACGCATCTGGGCTTTACCAGCTTAAGTGCAAAGATCACCGTTGCATTTTTTATTTTATTTTTTCTATTTTTATCCAAGTTAAGAATGTTAGAATGAAAGCCATGTTTGATTCATATGGTCTTCAGAGTTAATGGAGCTAGGGACAACAACACCACAACCAAGCATGGCCTCATAGATCAGCTTAGCAAATTGGTGTACTAACAAGAGCTTTTCCAGAAACAAGAAAATGGCCGATGTTCAAGAATGATTTGTAGAGAATGAGCCTTTTGATCCGAGAATTTGAAGGTCATGGTATGTAGTGTGGCTATCAAAGGCAAGATAAACAGGCCGGTAAGTTATGGAAGCCCCATATCTGCATGATTCACTATCATGCATGCTGAGGCGTTGCTTATCTCAGACTATCTCTATGTCACCATAGACTCACAGAGAGATGCAGAGACAAATGGAGCCGACAAAATCAGACAAACATCTCAGGAAGCAGAACAGCTTTCACACAACAAGTGCCAGGGAAGATAATACAGCAAAGTTTGGAGCAAGGTTTTGGATATCGTATGTCGATATCATATCGGATTGGATTTTGGCATATCAGACGATATATCGTGGATATGGGTAAAATATCTGATCCATACATATAGACACACACAATAAAAATCACAAAAATTTATTTACTATTTCAAGGAT
This sequence comes from Drosera capensis, assembly GCA_001925005.1. Lineage (NCBI taxonomy): Eukaryota > Viridiplantae > Streptophyta > Magnoliopsida > Caryophyllales > Droseraceae > Drosera > Drosera capensis. Next base: position 135,151 of record LIEC01012428.1, read on the forward strand.
GCATTCAACAAGATTTCTCTTCCCATTGACGTTCAAGCAATGATGCAACATAAGGATGAGAACAAGCTAAAAGAAAATATTCAGCAAGAGACTAAGGAAAATACAGTACACCAAAAGAGCCTTACCTTAAATTCCTTGTTCTCTTTGTTGACCTGATTCCGTACACAAACGGCACATGGGAAAATAAACATTGTCCTTTTAAGAAATCAGTAGGAAGAAACTGCAACGGAATGCAACCACGTATGAACTGTTCTTACAGTCTTACCAGCAAGAACAGCTGTCCCAGTACAAGAAAGTACACCAGATAAAAACGAATTGAATGGGAACGATCCTACCATAGCCATGTGCCATGTAAAAAACCTATCCAATACGGGGGAAAAGAGGGATGAATCAGGAGAAGATAACTAGGAACAAGCACCAATCGAGACATCAGAAATATTGACCACCAAGATCGAGATGACCAACAGCAATGATATGCACTTGCCTATATTATACAATATGCTTCAAATAACTTTAGCACGTTAAATATCAGCATTTTCAGTGCCAGCATGTCCTATTAATGTCTGACAGCTGAATGCAATGATATATGGAAGTGAACATGGAAACCTAAACGGCTGTTTAGTATAGCTGGTCAAAACTATGAAAACCACAACAACAAAAATAAAAAATTGAGTAACAAAAACCAAAAACATCTCAGAAAATAAAATATTTTTTTGTAAATGGAATTCTTGAATGTTGTGTTCAAATGAAACAGGAAAAACAAACATTTTTTTTTGTTGATGGGTGTGAAAACACTCATGTTTTCTTTATGTAAAACCCTTTTTCTGTCCTCTTTGAATCCTTTATTTTAGCTTTTAGTTTAGTTCATATTTTGGAGTGTTGGTACTGTTATTGGATTATTTTTATTGTAGATTTGATTGAGAAAAATAATTTTTGATGATTCATAACAAATGGATGGAAAATGCTTGAAGATGATCATGATGAAGTGTGATGATTTGACGATCATTGATGATTACGATGATTTCTGATGATGCTCACATGATGACAATGATATTCAAAGACGTTTAGAGCTGTTCTGGAGATAAACTGATGCATTTGAAGCTATTTTAAGCATAGATGAATTATAAAAATAGACACACAGAAGATGATTTGAGGTCATTTTGAAGGTGAAAACGATGTTGTTTGAAGTGTGATATGATGAGGCTACATAAGGTTTACCATCAATCAAGAAAGAGTTTGAAGCGAAAAAATGATGTTTTTCTGAACTGCAGGTCTGTCATGACCATGACATCACTGGTCACGGCCGTTACCATCCTAAAATTGCAAGATAAACGCTTCTCGGGCATGTCACCCGCGTGACACTTGACACTTATTGAACTCGCAAAGCAAACCAGTTCACGACTGTTACAGACATGACGGAGCTCGTCACTATCGTGACCAACATTATCTTACCAACATTATCTTACCAGATTTCATTATATTTTTTTCGGTTTTTACTAGGGTTTTTAGTTTTTTTAATAAATAGGGACCTTATGTTTTCATTTATGGCACGGATTTTAGTCGTCAAAGACGACATGACTCTTTAGTTTAGATCGCTTTTGATTCTCTTTCATCGCTACGGATCAGATCGTTGTATTTATGTTTATTGCCGTTGCGGATCTTATCCATTGGACATTGGATCTTTATTTTTCATCACTGTATTGTCTTCTATCCCTTAAATTCGTCTTAGATTTGATGATGATGATGATGATGATGATGCATGTTATGAATATGACTGTGATGACTTCCATGAACATGTTTGAGTAGTTGATTCGTAGGGATTGACTGACATAGTATGAGTGCAAAGGATCATGAGATGTTAAATCTATAAAATCTCAAATTTGTATAACGATGGCCGATGCATAGAACTGTTTTAAATCATGATTTGTGGTGGTTTCGTACATATTGATCGCCTAGATGTTATCATGACCTAATCTAGCTTATAACTATGCATTTTAGTAATAAACTAATGTTAAGTAGCACCTAACTATATCATGGTTTTGGAGTTGTCCTATTATTGTTCATGTTTGGCATGTTCTCATGTTTAGATCCAATTTATTTGTTTCTAATATGCATATGCGTTATACTCTCTCCGTCTTAAATTAAATATGATTTTTTTTTTCATAAATCAATACACATTTTGAGAAGCTTCATTTTACGTTTTAATGACGTAAGAAAATTACATGACTGACGTTAAATTAAATTATCATTAGTGTTTCACGATAATTTTTCAAAAAAATGATGTTTGATCGTACCACGACACGAGTCAAACTTCGGATCGGCAAGTACGCATAGTCAAAAGTTTTACAATTATTTTGGGATGAAGGGAATAGTATGTTAGAGATAAGTAGATTAGGTTTACTATATGTACATTGCGGTAATTGACAATCGAGTGAACATGATGTAAAAGACATTTATGTCACAACGAAACTTTTCTGAATGACAAATCAATTTAACTATCATCAATTATTGATCCTCAAAGCGAGAATGAAATTAATCTAATCCATGCCTTTTAATTAGTTAGAAGAACACCTATATATATTTCATAACAATTCAGTTAACTTTAGTTAGTTTAATTAGGATTTAATTCGTTTAATACAAATCCCCCAAACTTAATTTGCATAATTTTAATAGAATCTCATTGTGACTAGAAAGAGAATAATTAATATTGTGACCCTTCCTATGTGTTTGACCCTTACTTCTACTACTGCATGAATTAAAATATCTTTAGTTTGACATGTCTGCAGTTAGCATGCATCATTGGTAAACTGAAATCTACTTCTGTTTCATCCATTTGAAAAAAAGAATATTAAAAAAACCCTCTCTTTCATTAGAGCACTTGCATTGGATTATGTAAAATAGATATTCTGTAAAAGAATAAAAGTAAAATGATGGTGAGATAAAAAGTTAAAAAGATGTTGAAAAAGTGTATTGAAATATGTGTTAAAATGTAAAAATTATAGTGTGAGATAAGAAAATATCAATAAAGTTATCATATTATCGTAGCATTCTTTACTGTTATAGGTCAATTTACTGTAACATTATATATAATGAAGAGTGAAAAGCATACAGAAAAAAGATAGATAGTCTGATGCAAGTGCTCTTAGTAGGTGAAACAAAAACGAAAAATGAGCAAAAAAGGAAAACGATACCAAACAGGCCCTTTAGTATAGCAAACCACATCAACCGATTTCAAGGAAATATATCACATATATATTTGAACATAAAAATGACGACCACTCCCGTTTATGCCTAAGAGCTTGGATTTCTACTACAACAAAAATATATAACAGATATGACAATGAATAATATAACGAAAAATAATTCAAGGAAACTGTTGGCATACTTGGACAAGGATGCAATGAAGCTATAATCGACATAATCAAACCTACGTTGGCTCTTTAAGAGTTCACAACACCATCATCTCATGATTAAACTATACCAAAGTTAAGAATAAGCCAATCGACCACGTTAAGTCTTTAACTAATGCACACCTTTAACCATCCGACAAGTTGAATCCACCAGAGTTTTAAATCAATCACAACTCAGAATAATCCTCTCTCTTGTAACTTGTTTAGATCGTCGTCACAAAGCTATACATGTCAGAAACTATGAACTACCCAAGTTATCTTACAACCTACAATTAGCTTTTTAAGCTCAAAAAGCATGGATGAGGGATGCAGAAGACATTGATGCAAAAGGGGAAAAGAAAAGGTACAAAATTTACTCTAAAAGTGAAACATATCAAACTATAAAAAAGTAGCACCATCAATTCAACTTTGAAACTATGCACAATAAATGATCAGCGATAGGGTGTTGTCCAAGCCAATAGAAGCTTGCAAATTATTCATCGTTGACAACATTCATATTCCCAACAATATGATATACAAGATTCAAAAATCTCTAAAAATTCCTCCACGTACCAAACATTTCAATTCACTCGAAAATTTTGACAGTTCCAATTCACATCCCTGACGATATCCACTACATTTCCAACAGTTCCATTCAACCCTTGATCAGTAGTCGAAACCCCCACACATTATCCCGACTACTCAAACGAATAGATCACAGAAATACTAACAACAATCATTTTAATACAGTCACTTGAAAGCTTCCACACCCCATTCGTTTATTTCTCATCACTCCCACATTATCGAATACTAACCACCCAAATTCAACAACGAAAGGGACAATGTTCAGAAAATGACTACAAAATCAATCGTCCATAGCATCCCTCATCGGATCACAATCCAAGTACCTGAATCAGAGCAGTGAACACCGCGAAAAACACGTACCAATCAATAATCTGCAAAACAAAACACATTGATCCAAATCAAAACCCAATCCGGTGATCGAAATCAATTCATCAAAGGAATCGAATCCAGTGGAATGGAATGGGATGGGATTGACCTTGAGATTAGTGGGAGTGGCGGCGTAGGCCGAGAGGAGAGAGTGGAAGAGCGCCTGGGCGTCCTTGCTCGTCGTCGACCTCGTCATTGATATCTCGAATTCGAAGCCCTAATCGGCGATCCCCTTCGACGACGACGCGGCAAGAGTCGCAAGACACTTGTTTTGCGATTAAATGTGAGGGATATAACTAACACCCTACTTGTGAGTTTTAGCCCAAAGGAGGAAAAAACAAAAAAACAAAAGAAAAGAAAGAAATGGATCGATAAAGAAAGGAATGGAATAAAAATGAATCGCTTTTTATTGTATATGTTTGTGAGTTCATGTGAAAATAAGAAGTGAATCTTTATTATGTTTGTGAGTTGATAAGAAAAAAAAGGATTATTTTTATAATATTATTTTTTTTATCTTTCATTATATATCAAAGTGAAACACAATAATTGAAGATAGTCTTGGAATTTTTTTAAAATTATAAAGTAATTTTTCTTTCCTTTCAAATCCCGTCACATTCGGGAGGAAAACTTTTAAAAAATAAAGTTCATTTTTCTTTCAATTTCATTCCTTTCCATCCATAAAAAACTCACAAGCACGCTGTAATAGTCTCATTTTTAACTGACTTAGCCTCTCATTAGGGGATTAATTGGTGGAGAGAGGGGTGCTACTAAATAATCCCAAGCAAACAAACATTAGACAAGAGTTATCCCGAGATAAATAATCCAAAGAAAAATAGTCCCGGATTAATAATCCGATGAATTAATAATCTCTTTGTAATCTCATCCCAAAGCAAACACACCCTTTGGTGAGTGCTTCAATCTCTATTTACTCGCTCGACAAGGTTATGTTTTGATCAACCCGCCCAATCTCAGTGATTTATCTCGAAAAATAACGTCATTCCGTTCAGTCCAGATTGACCAAAAACTTAGGGACGTTGTATTCAATTCTTTTTAAAAATTTATTTATTCCCTCTTCAATGATACGAAGATCGCTTAGGGATCTCGACGAACAATCCTCCAGGATACAACTAAATCTCTTATGAATATCGTAGGAGGTGATCCCGAAGATATCCTCTTGAAATCTATTTTGAAGTAGTCGAGAGAAGCCGATATTTATAGTAGTACCAGATTTCCTTCACAAAGTGATAAAATGATGTTTGTGATGATTAGTGTTTTTTTTTCAATTTGATTTGGGATGATGTATTTATATGAAATACCACTCCAAACACAAAGGAATGCGTCCATAGATGAAATGACACGAGTTTCGAAGGGAAAATAGTTCAGTCATTACAAGCCTTGTAACGATCATTATAGGCTTTTGCCACGGGCCGCGACACCCTTTCATTGACCACTACAATGTGTCCTCCAAAAATTTGCTCTCGATATGTTGAGTTACAGGTCATTACTAAGGAATACCACAAACATTCTTCTCCCTTAACCAAGTATTTTAGCCTTGACACATATTGTCATCACTCGTCATGGTCGTGACTTAATCACGATCGTGGCAATCTCTTTAAGGCATAAAACACATAGAATTTAGTTCGTGTTTGACCAAAAATAAAAATATAGATCGTCACCAAGCTCAAGCTCAAGCCCAAGCCCGACCCAAGGTGGTATGCGTGCGTGTTTCTAAAGCCTACTATGTAAATAAATGCTAACTTCACTTCTCATACCATCAATGTGAATAAAGGTTTTCAAACAGACTTCTTTGGTTCTTTTCTTTCATCTAATGTTTCTATATAAACTTATTTTCATCACATTTCTTTATAACATTTTATATAACGTTTTTATATAAAATTTCTTTCACATTATATGTCTCTTAACTATTCTTAAGAAAGCAAATATTAACAGTCTATTATAGTTGTGGAGTATGTACAGAGTAGATAGATCGAAATGTCCTTAGGTTTCGCTTCGTTTCGATCACATTGATAAGATGAAAACAAACCTCAACATCCATAGACGAGCTTTCACTCCATTGGACTTGAAAATCTGTTCATCCTAAGAAGGTCGGCATGTCGGGGTTTTTTTTTTCATGTATTTGGCATCGTCATATGGATATGCTCCTTATCGATTTCAATTAGCATGATTACAACCTTCCATTACTCCAATTTTCCCCTGTGCTTTTCAAAAGCTCACAATTAGCATAAGCACAACCTTCCATTCATAGAATGAAACCTTATTAGGCCGATAATGAAAAGCACGGGAAAATAAGGGAGACTATATAAAACAGATAATGTAAATCTGCATTACATTCTTTTACATACTGAGTAGTAGTATATATTTGATTTTGTTTGATGCTGCAAGCTACCAAATTTTTCTGTGTTTTCTGTGCACACATTTAACTCAAGGCTCATGCATGATGCACCCCTTCACATTCCCCATGTTTCCTTTGGACACGCAAACAAGATACTTTCTCTAGATCAAAGGTGTCATCATTTCATATTTGATATCACTGTTCTGTTACAAAAATGTCACCAAACTGAGCCTCTGCTACTGTTCTGTTCAGGTCATTGGTTGCCCATATTTCTCATGATGATGCATCACAGTGTTATCATACCACTACACTTGGCTTGGATATAGATACAGTCGACAACATATGTAATCCAGCCCAACGTAGGATATTATGAAGATCATTCTACAATTCAATCGATTGTTTTTTTTTTCAAAAAAAAATTATATTCGTTGTTTATGGATAAGTGAATCCTCTTATACATTTGATTTGGTTTAGATGATGATTCACAAAAACATGTCCTCACATGGTCCAAGACTTCATCAACCTTGTCTGCCCATCTCCAAATTCTCCCATCCACATCAAAAATCTAAATTTATTGCCTCAAATCTCTCTCTCTCTTCCTCACACTCTTTCTCACTCACTCATCCACTGTTGTGTCTGTGCCATCTCTGATATAGCAATGAAGAACCCAAGCTGAAATGCATTTGGTGTGTTGTTTTATTGCACTGAGAGGCCAAAGGCCATTCATTTACCTCATCACACACAAAACCTCACATGCCACCAAGTTTTTTCTCACCAGTACTCATTTTTACTCACATTCACACGCTCAATCATCTCTCCTCCATCAAAAGCTGAAGTGATTTTACACAGATTTGGGCAAGCATAACAGTACTCAGATCCCCTCAAAGTTGAAAACTTTGCCCTCTTGTTTTTAGCCATCTCACATCACTCGCTTCCTCTTCAAAATCAAGCACTTATCTCACAGATTTGAGCAAAACCAAGAAACCCCATTTGCTCAAAATCAAAATTTTCCCTTACCCTTTTGCTCAAAATCACAGATTTCATCACATTTTGGTCTCATGTGCTTGTCTTTTGGTGACCCAGATGAAATGCTGAAGAACCCATGTGATGTTTTCCATCAGGGTATGCGATTATGTTTCTAATCTTGGGTAATTTCATAAATTGATGAGTTTGGTATGCTGTGATCTTGAATCTTGGTGCAAATGGGGTGTTCAATGTCCAATTTGGCGGCGAAATTCGCCTTTTTTCCACCTCGGCCGGCAACATATGAGGTGAAGAAGAGGGATGATGGGAAGTATGTAGCGGCTTCGACGGCGGCCGCGGTGCCGATTCCACAAGGAGATGATAGTTCACTAAATGTTCATGTGATTGAGACCAAGAGAGGAAACAAGATTGTTGCTTTCTACTTGAGGAATCCATATGCGAGGCTCACTGTGCTGTATTCTCATGGCAATGCTGCTGATCTTGGACAGCTATATGATCTGTTTGTTCAGCTCAAGATTAATCTCAGAGTTAATCTCATGGGGTAAGTTTATTTCAGCTCATTATAATCATCTCATGATTATGAAGATCAAGATACTAATTGTTTCATGCAGCTTTAATATGTTTTTGCTGTTTTATTTTCCCGGATTTTGTGGCTTTTAGGTAAGTTTTTCCTATGAGAATCTCCTTTTCAATCCTTGAAAATGACCTTCATTTTTCTTTTTTTCTTTTTGGGTCTAAACCTTGTTTTTCCAAATTTATGTTCATTATCAGAAAGTATAGGTTTTTTGTCCTGTGTCACTAGTCACTTGCGTGTTAGATCTTTAGTTATATCTCATAAAACAGTTCTTTTCTCATTTTGAACTGTCCAATTCTGAGGTGAGATCTCAAATGGGTGATGTCAAGTAGATTCATTTTGTGAATCTCTTGTCATTTCATTCTCACATTTGTGCATATGGTTAGTTGTATAGTTTAGGGTAAGCTTGGATCTAGAAATGGGATCCACAAAGATATTGGACTTTTTACTCCGTTCTTGTTGTTGTGTGGAAGGAAGGGACGAGCTTGATACCTTGATCGGACTACAGGTTAGGCTGTCTCGTGACAAATACTTCGTTGTAAACGGTAGCCTTTGAGACTGAATGAGATCCAATCAGACGTGGAATAGGAAAAGGGTGTTTTGAATATTGATGACTAGAATTGACATCTTGGTCATATGCAATATAAATGTTAAAGATAATGACTTGGGAAAATGATTTGCACTTTTTTTCACTATCAAAGAAAAAAATGAAGATGACCTTAAGAGATAGGAAAAGAATAGTAGTGGTCGTATAAACTTTTTCTTAGGCTTGATGAGTTGTTTTTTGGCCCACTCCTTTCATTTTTTGGTGTATAAAGGTGATGGTGGGATTGTACTGCTCTTGGTGAAGCAGACCCGTTCAATATAGGTGTTTGTGCCCTCTAGGACAGCGTGGGATTCTGTCTTTTATTTTCACATGGTTTTCTTGGTTTTACTTCTCATCTTGGGTACTTCGCTTTTTCGATGGATGGAAATGGGACTTTCTTGTTTGTTGCTATTCATTTATATTTTGAACTTAAATGGTACAATGTGTATAGTTTACCCCATACTTCATCTCCTGTTACTCCCTTGTGTGGCAAAAAACGTTTCCATGTGTTATTTGCAAGGAAAAGAATGAAATTTATGATGTAAACAGTGTTGCTTAATTTTTTTTTACAGGGATCCAACTCAACTAATTGTCGATGGGTGGAATAATTGTCCATGGTTGGAATGACTCGGAATCTTATGTGTAGTTGTTGTGAGCACTCAGACCCCAACGTCGGCTTTTAGTACCTGATAACACATCATCGTAGTCTTTTAGGATAAGATTAAGCTTTGGCCTAACATGTGTGATGTTTGTGGCCATGCTATGCTGGTTTGTCTACTTCTTGGTCTCCCTTGGTAAATCCGTAACGCATCATCTTAGGCTTAGGCTTGAAGTATAAATCTTAGGCTTGAAGTATAAGAATCGTGAGATGTAAACTTCTCTTTACATATGTGATGTTTGTGGGCACATTGTGCTGGTTTGTCTTCTTCTTGGTCTCTCTTGGTCAATGTTCTCATGATAGGTAGGGTAAGGATGGGAAAGATTGTGTTTTTGTTGTGTTAGTGTACTTGTGTTGGGAGACTAATCATTCACCTAAAGCCCCTCAAAATTCAAAAGCACATCATTTTGTCTTGCCTTATATGGAGAGGAAATCATGGAGAAAAGCAAGTATTGGATTATCAACTTGGTGTTAAAGAACTGATTCAATTCGCCAGAAAAAAAAAAGTTAAAAGAAGGGCTGTTCATATCATCATATGTTATGTTTGCCACTAGGGAAGTGACCAATTGTTCGCTCTGCCACGTTTCCTTCATGATTGCTTCCCCATAATGGTTGCAGTTCTTTCCAAATATTTCTAAATATCCTCAATCGCTGTGTTTTCTTGTATGTTAGCTTAATAGAGTTTTTCGTGATTGTTCGTTCTTATGCAGGTATGACTATGCTGGATATGGCGCCTCTACTGGCAGGGTAAGTATCCTTCAACTTTACCTGAGTGAATGCCTGCCAAATGTTGCCATTATTGCGAGTTCCGGTGCAGTTAGAGTTATCCTCCAGTGCTGTCAAACATACTTCCTTGAAAATGAACTTGTATTAGAAATTAAACTGTAGTCATACTGTTGAATCTCATGTAACGCCGGAAAAAATAGCTGATGGTGACGGTTTTGTTACTAATATTCAACAGAACATACATGGTAGTGGTACCAAGGTTTGTTACTAAGAATTCAATAGAGCATATATGGTACAAAATGCAAACTCCTTCAATCCTCCTGTATGCTCTGTGTAATGTTGAAGCTATATGGTTCCGAAGTGGTCATGTTGATGACATCTTTCAGCTGCATTTACATTACGTGAATCAAAAATTAAACATAGTGTGACAAGCTGAGTGCATTTTCTTATTAATCTGGGACTAACCATAAAAGAGAAGGTAAAATGCATGGACTAATATCTGATATTGAGGTGGTTCGTGGTTTTTATCTGATAGTCAAGATGCTGCGGTGCTGCCTAATGTCATGAAGTTCAAAACCTTGGAATTCCTGACATGTTAGGCCTTGGACACATTTACTTACCTGAACGAGTTTAGTCGGTTGACAGTTACCCATAGGTTTAACTGTAACTTCCTTTTTTCTGAAGGTAAGATATGCGAAAATGGCGACTTAGTGCTAACAACTAGTGACTCAATCTGAATGCCGGAGTTGCAGACGTCAAATCTAATGAATCACGAAAGCACTAAGCCTTCTGTGGCATTTGCATTGGGTAAATGCTTCATTTGGCTCGTTACTATATGGGATATGTACTGAGCTGACCCTTTTATTTAGAAGAGTGTTGGTCTTTTTGCACGACCTCTTTTGCTAAGACCTGAGGCAGTGTTGTGCCTTAGCATATAGATATTTCTTCGAGCTTGATTTCCAGCAGTTTACTTATTCATGTTTATTGGTTGATGCAGCCAAGCGAAGTCGATACCTATGCAGATATACAGGCAGTATACGGATGTCTTCAAACCGAGTATGGTATTAGCCAAGAGGATCTAATTCTATATGGTCAATCGGTGGGAAGTGGACCCACATTACATCTTGCTGCTAAGTTGCCGAGGTTGAGAGGAGTCGTCTTGCACAGCGCCATTTTATCTGGACTTCGTGTCTTGTGCCATGTGAAGTTCTCGTTTTGCTTTGACATCTACAAGGTTATGTCTCATTTTTGTATGTTAGCATCTTTCCCAAATTACATTAACCAAATCTGTTTCAAAGGAAACTAACCATGATCATTGTTTGGCGCAGAACATTGAGAAGATTCGCAAAGTGAAGTGTCCTGTTCTAGTGATACATGTAAGCTCACACATTCACAGCTTTTCCACTCCAGTCTCCACCCCTCTGACTGTTGCGCTTTCAGTGCCTTGACTATCAAGTTCTTCTGATTGCTGGAAGAATCTTTGTTATGGTTCAATAATCATTCTTATGGCACGGTCATGCGTATCTTTCACTGGTTTTTGTTCGGGTCAGGTGTGGACATCTTGATAAAATGAGTTTGATATTCGGCAAAATGGCACAAGATAATTCCTGTTCATATGTCGTGGTGACATATTGTGGTTTTCCTGCAATGAAGTTCCGAAGATCAAGTTGCCATGTTTTACTATACTGTTGATGATTTTGTAATGCGTCGTATAATTTGTGAGAATGCAGCTGAAAGGATCAGATTTTTTGCCATTCAAGTACATTATGCGTTCATCATTTCTGTCCAAATGACATGATTTCTGACTATCCCACAGGGAACAGAAGATGATGTAGTGAATTGGTTGCACGGAAACGGGCTATGGGAGCTGTCAAGGGAGCCATATGAGCCCCTATGGATAAAAGGAGGTGGTCATTGCAACTTAGAGCTTTATCCAGATTACATACGTCACCTCTGCCGCTTTGTCCATGAGATGGAGAACATAACAACTCAGATTCGCCTTAAAAAGATCCGGCAAAACCTCCACCTTCCTGCAGGAGGAGCTACTGCTACCGGTGACGGCTGCTGCAGTGGCTGCAGCTGCCGGAGCTCCTTGAGCTGTTGCATCTGCAGCTGCAAAATAAAGCTCCAGCGCCCCAAGTGTCCGGAGTGCTCATGTTTCAGCTGCAGCAGCTGTTTCAAATGCTTCTCCAGACCCAGATGTCCTAAATGTTGCATCCCTTCGCGCTTCTGCTGTTCCTACAAACCTGCATGCCCGAAATGCTCCTGCACGCCATCATGTCCAGATTGTCCGTGCATGCCGTCTTGCACCGGGTGTGCTTGCACCGGATGTTCTTGTACAGGATTTTTATGCATACCTTGGTGCTTCAAGTGTTCATGCCTGCCGTCCTGTCTGAAATGCTCAGGACCCACTTGCACCAAGTGCTCGGCACCGTCTTGCTCGGACTGTGCTTGTCCGACTTGCTCGGACTGTGCTTGTCCATCCTGCTCCAGTTGTGGGTGTCGTCGATGTTTGTCGTCCATTTGTTGTTAGGAGTACAAGGAGATTACGATGGACAATTGGTTGTATGTACAGCGGGATGATCTATAGTTATCGGGTCCTCTAACCTCATCCGCCATCCTTGTTCCTGGTGCGTCTTACTGGAATCTGGTCTGCAAAGAAAAGTCCTCCATGTATTTCAGGACGCATTCGGCTTTCGGGTACTTTACCCGATGTATTTCTGTGCATTCCGATCCCGGTGACTATGTTGACGAACTAGTTTGCGAACTGCCTCTCTTTGTATTAGGATGTCTCGAAAACAAAGGTTGGAAGGTTTGGGCTGTAATTTGGTATATGTTGGAGATATCATCTGATTATTTGTGTACTTTCTCGTTGGGTGTTATTTTCTGATACACTTTGTGCCTATCAAGTATGCCACATTGATTCTTTTAGACCATTCCTTCGTGGTCAACTGTCCTAGGCGTGATGGTTGAGTTTGTCACTAGCTTTCAGAACCCGATCGGAGGATATCCTAGGCTATCTTTTGTAGGAACCTGCTACAGGATTCTACTTGCCGGAACCATACTGGCAACTCATGATTGGCGATATTGTCTTCGATTGGTGTGGCGTAATGCCATCTTCATTCGGAATTGGTTTAAGCATGTAAAATCTGCTACAAAGGCGAGAGTGCAGTTAAGGTATATGAATCACAATTACGCTAAGCCAGGACAAAAGATGTTAGCCATTTCATGTCGTCTGAGGCCTCAGCCTCGCGAGGTGATTAGTGCCATAATCCTCTCGAGGAACCAAGGCCTCCGTGACTGAGACATCAAAACGAACAAGATATGAACTCTTTCGCTCTCCAGTCTCCATGTTGCGTCCAAGAAAATCTATTGTTTTCATCAAATACACTGACTCTTCATATGCTATAGACCAAATATACACACATCATATATGATCACATACATATGCCCGTTTTATATATCAGCTTGACCGTCAGTGTCCTTATTCATCGGCCTCCTCCCACGGCCCCTCTTCCTCAGCCGCCTAGGAATAGCCCCAAACTTGAGCCTACCGGTCTCCTTAAACTGGATCTGCTCACTCGGCACGATCACACACTCCGGTGGTTGGATCGGGTACCTTACAGTGTCGTAGCAGTAAGAATAGTACATGTAACGCTCCCTGAACCATTTCATGGCTAGGCGACCCTTCGGTGAGATATCAGCATACTCTGCGGACATCAACTTGGCTTTCTTCTCTAGGCATTCCTCCGTATCTGCACCAACCTGTTCTACAGGGTCCACGGCACAGCCCTGAAGGACAAAGTCAGTGAACTCGGAGACAAACGGCTCGTACTCATAACGGACACTGTAACGACCGCCCGCTGTGGCCCAGCTCGAGGCGTCCCATATGGTGGCATATAGTGACATTGGTTTCGACGGGTAGTCCCCGGCCATCGCTTCGTTGCGAACCACTTCCCTGATCGGAACTCCATCCACATAGAATCTGAACAATTATGGAGAGTTAATCTTAGCAACATTGAAAAGTTAATTGACACTGCATATATTTTTGAGCATCTATGCATGTCCTGGTGATTCAATATATCTACGAAATATTAATCGGACATTTTCTACAACAATACATAAAAAAACAGCGATTCGATTCAGACTTACTATTTTTTTATTACCAGAAGAGGTTCGAGGCTCGCCCTGAACTACATGTGATTGAATCAAAATCAACATAAACCCTCTTCTGAAGTAAACATATGGAATATGGATCTAATTCTGATGAGGTATATCCTACGAAACCAACTCCGACATAAAACCATCCTATCATATATAAGTCCGGCTATCGATCTACATCCATATTCTGTGCAATGCATGCACTTAATCCATCCTATCATATATAAATCCGGCTATCGATCTACATCCTATCACAAGTTCTGATTTGATTTCATCGTTGTAACTTAATCCATCCATAGAAGGTCGCCTCTAGCATAGTTCGTTTCCACATTTTTTTTAATCTTCATGCAAGAGCAGTTCGTTATCTTGCATGTGATATCAAGCAATGTACATATTTTTCCTCATCATAGGACACAACAAAGACTATAACATCGGTTGATCAAAATTGATGAAAGAAAATCTTTCGGGATTTCCTTTTAAAATAAAACAAAGATCGTGACATGTAGAATCATCATGTGCGCTCCACTCATATATATGCTCTATCTTGACCCATATATGCATGGTTGTGTCTCGTGAATGACTAGTGCTCATATCAAAACATTAACTTTTAATTTCCAACTTTACATGATTATGTTGTTGATTTTTTAATATTAGTTTCCAAATTTGGATACCCTTGTAGGTGAATCTAGACAAAAGTGAAAGAAGAGGTGCCTCTATATACTTCGGTTTCCATCTAAATGGCTGCAAGGATTAACAAAGGAATACCCTTTGGGTTGTCTATTTCATGATGGTGATCAATGAGGAGACATTCAATTATCTATAACATACATGGCTCAGGTTTCGTATATCTCATTCTTCTCACGTATGATTCTAATGAAAACCGCTGGCACGGTTATTGTTGAGGTTTTCAAATTTGGATGCTCGACGAATGACCCTCTACACAAGTTTTTACCTAAAAGGATACAAGATACAATCTTAACATTAGAATAAGCTACATGGGTTTTCTTGTTGACGATTCTGATCAATGAGAAGACATTCAATTATTTATAACAAACATAAAATTGAATATATCACGTTCTTTTCGGAATTCATTTTGGTAGTTATTGTTTCTAAACTTGGATACACTTGTAGGTGAAAGCTAGACAATGGAGAAAAGAGAGGTGACACTCTAAACTTGCGTTTCCACCTAAAAGGTTACAAGGAATACATTAAAATAGGATCATAGGCTACATGGGTTGTCTCATTCATGATGATGAGATGACATTTCAATCAACTTTTGAGGGATGGTAAAAAAAGTGTTTTATATTGGAAATGAGGATATTGTTCATATGTTACTCCTGCTTCCCATGCTAAGGTGTTGTCATCTCTGTTTTTTTTTTTTTTTCCTTTTTTTTTTTTTTTGAGGTTGAAGTTGAAGCATAATGGTCATTATGTTATAAACCACCATAGATAATGACCCTGACAAACATGACATATACTGAATCTTATCGGAACACGGTTAAGTGTGCTTAGACTATAGTAGTGCTAACATTGATGACGATCTTGAAACCCTAGGCTGCCGTATCTTAAAAGAAACAATCAATGTTACATGGATAAGACACTATCAGATTACACTATGGTCATCATGATAGCTTATCATATTAATGCTCTCTCCATCATTTTTTGTCCTAAACAGAACATAAGAAACCACAATTAGTTAACGATTTCAATGACATTAACGTTGTCAATTACTTTTGTGCCACTGCACTACCAATAACTTCACACAACAATCATTCAGGTGCTCCTGTCAGGATAAAATCCAGGACAATATCAACGATTTCGTGCCATCTCAAAGTTTATACATATCACAGAGTATGTACTACTATATTCCACAAGACTCAAATTTGATATTTTTTTCGTCCTACAATAAATTACGATATATTATTAAAAATAAATATATCAAATAAATTATAATATTTTTATAATTGATAAATTTTGAGTGATTAAAATTCAAAATATCTATATTTTATATCACGTCATCTTTATCATATATTTTTCACTATCCACCCGCTTACATTCTTCTCGTCATACTCATAAGAAAAAAAAATAAAAATATATAAAGTCAATATTTTTATTAATTATCGAGTGAACCCAACTGTTCGTAATTTTTTCGGCAAAGGGTGTTGCACTTTGCATTGATTAAAAGACATAGACAAACAATGTGACTTTGCACCTAATCCTAAGATAATATCCCCTTCCTGCCACATTAATTATCATATTAGTTCACCGAGAAATGAATGAAAACCACTCTAACAACTATCACATTTAGTCGGTTATTCCAAATTTGTGAATGGATACACAACTTTATTCTAATGATATTGTTCGAGTGGTTAGTTTCAAAGTAAGGATATTATACGTTGACCCACTACCCTCCCTAATTCATGAAAATGACATGAATTAAATACTTTGATTTGATATAGTATCATCGTTTTCTTGCCCAGCAGTGACTCATTACCCAAGCAAGCAAAATCAGAAAAAAGATTAAAGTGCGTATTCGAAAGTGACATGTATTATGTATAGTTTTCTTTTATTCATATTTTTCCCATATGATTAGCACGGTATTTTGAATTCAAGGGATGTAAAGAGAGCATATAATATATACATACATGATTTTGTTGGGTGCCCAAAGGATGCTGTACTGGTGAAAATCCTTGGAAGGATCGAACCACAACTTGTACCTCTCTTCTCTTCCACGACTCGTGCTCCCGTTCCCATATACGTTGGTCTGGAACCTCCATGGCTTCCCCTTTACGTTCCCTAGGAACTCCAAGTCGAGCTCGTCGTGGTTCTTCTCAAACACGTCCCCATTCGATGTCTGGAATATACGTAACAACAAAGCATAGAGATATGAATTGATTCATCGACATGCTATTCTCATTTGGAAAAATTAAATTTTAGCATGAATTGAAAATTAAATTACGTGCATATTGTTTCTTGAGATCATCAATTGGCCAAATAAACACGCGCATTGTGATGCAAATAAATTTATTATCCTTAACACATTTCATGCATTTTCTGTCCCATTATTTGCAACACAAAACTACACGTTCTCTATGTATTAGTACACAGCTTTGTGATGCAACGATTAATCTCATGACACAAGTCAAAATTTATCTCAAAAAATGAACATGATGTAAGAGCATCCTAAATTATTTGATAACAAACCCGAGATGAACAAAAAACAATGAAAATCGAACGTGGTGAACAAAATCACGTACATAAAACGCGACGACGATACCAGCAGTATAGTGCCCGGGCAACCTGATCTTCGCACTGAAAAACCCGTAGTCATAATACTTCCCCGAAATGAACCCCGAACCGGCGTACCGGTTCAGGACGAGCCCCGCGCCTCGCCCATCATCCGATCGGCGGATGTTGAAGTCCGCGAACAGAGGGACGTAGCCTTCATCGAACCCGATCGTGGTCAGATTGAACGGCGAGGATGAAACGACGGGATCGACGGCGATGATGAGGAGGAGAAGAGAAAGGGAGAGGATCGATGATCGGAATTGATACCGATCCATTTTTTGGTGTGGCGTTTAATGTTTTTCTCTCTCTCTCCTGTTGGGATTTGGAGAGGTTGTGTGAGAGTTTATAGGAGGGAGGGAGGGAGAATGGGGAAGAGATGATAATTTTTGAGTTTCGTTTATTTTTTTTTTTTTTTTTTTGGGGGGATAAAATTGTGAGGTGTAATAAAATTGATTATTGGACATCTTATCTGCATAGATCATGTCATAAACTTACTACGAGTTTAATCAATTGCTTTGTTATTTTATTGTGTATGCTGTCAATACGTGTGAGAAAATGTTAAAGATTTATAATGATATCGCGAGTTTAAAAAAAAAAGGATCTTTTGATAATTCGCAATCATGAATGACCAAATCATTCACTAATAATCATAGAATAGAATATAACAAAACAGAGCAAGATTGATCTGTTCACCTAACGGCTCTCTCCATCTTAGGAGTTTTGTATAGAGATGCTATATCTTCTGTTTCTATATGCGACACCTAAGGTTCCATTTTTGGTTTTACCTCGCTAGCTGCCTACATCACAGCTAGGAATTTCCCATATCACTACAAAAAAAAAATGTCCCATTTTGCAATCGAAATGTTCTGTAGCAAAGTGGAAAAAATCCGTCGTAGATATCAATAATGACGGTAATCTCCGTCGCGAATAATGACATTGCAAAACAATATTTTTGGGACGGATTGAATTTTTTGTCGTAAAATCCAATTTTAAAATACCATCTTAATTTACGACGGATGCCGTGGTAAACTTTTATTTAAAGTATTTTTTTATTTATAATTTTATGTTAATTAAATAAATGTAACTATTTTTGTAACTATTTACGACGGATTCAGTCGTATAAATTGAATGTAACAATTTTTGTGAAATTAACTTTTATGACGGATTCCATCACAAGTTTTATTTTTGAAAAAATAATAATTGAAAATTCAAAAAACTCAACTAAAATATAGATATCTGTTTGACGGATACAAATCCGAAACTAAAACATAATATCATACATTAAAAAAATTTCAAAATTGTCATGGACCCAACGCGAAATTCATATTTTATGGATATCTTTTTCATTTTTTTTCCAAAGTGTTGGGAGTTTATTTTTGACGACGAACCCGTCGCAACTTTAAATTCTCTCCGATGGAATCTATCGCAGATTTCTTACTCACAACTTCATTAATCTCAAACCTTTAGTTTTATCATAAATATTTTGCACTCTTTAAAAAATCGTAATGATCAAAGTATGTTATACTATCAATAAATAATTGATTTCATTTTTATTCTAAAGTTTAGCATCTTATTTTGATCCTAACATAGTATATACAATATATAACTCTAATAATTCTAATTATAGCATTGAAATGCAAAAAAAAACTTTGAACTTATCTTAATTTGATATAATGATTTCAAACTTATACTTGTAACATAATTACTGCATCTTTCATATGTGAAAAACCTCTTTTCTAAATATTTTTTCAATATTCCGCGATGGTCTACGTCATAAAATATTATACATTGCGAGGGATTCCGTCGCAAATAAGTTTTTTTACACTTGACAGATTAAAATTTTTTTGATCAAAATACAAAAAATAAATTTATCTAGGATGGATTCTGTCCCAAATTACTTACTTACAAAATCATTAGTCTTAATCCTTTAGCTTTATCATAGCATTTACACCCTTAAACAATCGCATTGATCAAAGTATTTTACGCTATCAATAATTATTTATTTTTTTTATTTTAAAGTATAACACCTTATTTTTATCCTAACATAATATATGCAACATATAACTTTAATAATTCGAAATATATAACATTGAAATGCATGAAAAAACATTTAATTTTTAATTATCTTAATTTTATGTAATGATTTCAAACTTATACTTATAACATGATTATTGCATGGTTCATATGTGAATAACATCTTTTCTAAATATTTTTTCTATATTCTGTGACTGAATCTGTCATAAATAAGTTTTTTACACTTCAGATTAAAACTTTTGTGATCAAAATACAAAAAAAAAAAAAAAACAAGCTTATCTACGACAGAATCCATCGTAACTCATCAATTTCTCAATTGTTTGTCTTTTTACGAAATGTTTTGAAATATTGTAATGATTTTTAAAATAAAAATTAAATTATATATAGAATTTTATCATGGATTTCGTTGCAAACACTTTAATTTATTTCAAAATTTTAAATATTTTATCCATATTTAATTTTACAATGAAATCCATCGTAGATTTTAAAATAATATTGCAACGGATGTTGATTATTTGTCATAAGTTATTTTTTTTATTTTCTCCATTTCTTTTTTTTTTTTATTTTTTTTATTTTTTTTGTAACGTATCCGTCGTAGATATTTTTCATATTGCGACGGATTTTTTTCTTCGTGTGTTTTTCCATCGTAGATTTACCTTTTTTTTTTAAGTGTATATGAAACAAATGGGATAGTCTATTCAACTAACGTTTACACTCCTAATTCATCTAAGCATCAACTCATTTGAATTAATAATGTGAACTAACGAGTTCATAACTACCCTAATTTAAAAAACTTGGATCATGTACCACAATTTGGAAAGTTAATTTTAGAATTTTTTTTTTGAGGGGCTGCCTATAACAGGTTGCAGTTGCTGCATCTTCTTGTTCCTGATTTACTTGGATTGGATTTCGGATCAATCTAATATAGATTGACTGTATGTTTGTAATCAACCGGGAATAAATTCACAAGTGTATATTATTACATCGAACATTGTTTCTGTTTTTTGTTTTTGTTTTTGTTTTTGTTTTTTTATTTTTATTTTTGGTGAATGGGACCATTGTTTTGTTAAGATTTGATTAGGGTAATCAATCCATTGGTCATTTTGGGGATTGTTTTTGGGCTGGATAAGGCATTAACTAGTACAAGTCCAGTCCAGAACACTAAATCGATCTCTTACAGGCTATTGATGCACAATCAAGTAATTCCGTACTTAAATCATATAAATTTTATTTAATTAATTTTAATTTTTATTATGAGTTAAAAAATCGAGATTAAATATTAAGAATTTTAAAGATTCCGTTATTCCCTCTTTTCCAAAATATAGATAACGGTTTGATCCGACACGCGGATTTATATATATATTGAATTTGTTTGAATTTTTATGAAAAAAAGTATTTTTTTATGATTGTACGAGTTTACTATAGTCGTTAGACAGGAGATGATGAATATACTATAAGAGATAATTATTTTGATATTTTTTTTATGTGAAAAAGTTACTAAATATGATATGTTGTATCCGTTTTAAACTATAGACAACGATTTAACTCGACATACAGATTTATGTGTATATTGTATTTTTGTGAAATTTGATGAATAAAGAATATTTTTTTTAATGATAGTTTGGTTTAGTGTAACAGTTATGAGATAAAAAAATGGATGTATTATAACAGATTGTGTTTTTTTTTTATTTTTTTTATGTGAAAAAATTACTAAATATGATATGTTATATATTTTGGGGATGACCCAAATATATAAATGTTACTTATATTATGGAACGTATGTAGTATATATTTTGGGACGGTTCAAATAAGCAAATGTTGCTTATAAAAGTATTATGGAACGGAGAAAGTAAAAAAGATTAAAACAACATATGCACAAATTATTTATGAGATGAAGATAATTAATAATTATGATAAAACTATAAGACTTTTCGTATACAATTGTTTTATTAAACAAATAATCAACAAATGCTTCCTTCGTTTTAAATAAATTACGATGTTTTGACTTGACATTATTATTAAAAAATCAATTGTGAGTGAATAAAATATCCTAATTTGCATAGTGAGCATTAATGGTAGTAACTGTGAGTGAATAAAAAATAAATGGGAAAATTTTTGAGTAGATGAAATGATAAAAAAAATAATGATGTAAAAGATAATTTGATATAAAATAGGGATATTTTAAAATTTTTAATAATAAAAAATTGCAGAAGTTTTGAAAAATTCGTAATTTTATGAGACATCCAAATTTGATAATGTGTCGTAATTTATCTGAGACGGGAGAATATATCTTTTTTATATTGATTATTAATCCTCTAATTACGGATTTGTATATTATGCAAAAAAATCTAATTCATATTATTAGTCAAGATTTATAATGGATCTTTAATCTTTTAAATTTATTATCAATTTATATTTATATTCAAAAATTAACTTTGAATATTACGTTAAAAGCAATATATAATTAAACATTTAGTCTAGAACGTTGAAACTTATAAAAATCATCAAACTATAATTATAACATGATATATAATCTGAATTAAACTATATTAAAAATATAAGATAATAAATAAATTTAAAATCTTTTAAATAACATCAATGCAAACAAGTTTAATATTAAAACGATGGCACTGTTAAAAATTCTTTTTTTTTTTTTTAAAGGAAGGAACGGTTCACTTAGTCTCTCAACTGATGGGCCTACTTTATGAGAAAGCTACAATTCAACGTTGACTCGTTGCTTTTCTATTTTTGATTCTGTGGACACATACAGGGATACATCCCACACCAACCAAACCCCCCAACCCCAATCGTTCGGTTGGACGCGGCATGACATGATTGTATTCTCATATTATTATTATTTATTAATTATAATAATTATTTCAACGATTCTTCCATTAAGAAGAAAAGATAAAGAAAATGCGTATTTTTATGAGGGCCATAAATAAAACAAAGCTCTCCCATCGTCAATTTTCTACATCCATAGAACTTAAACTCATATCGCTTAATCAACCTATTACTCCTAACATCACCCGCATCCCTCCTCGCAAGACACTCCTAATGTCATCATCTTCCTTTGTTGTGACACCAGTTTTTTTTTTTGTCATACATTATCAAGACAAACAAAATATCGTTGCGGAATACAACATAATATACGTGCGTAGAGTAACATTTGATCATAAATTATTCGTATCCAAGTCCATAATATGAACGCATCGACAACAATATAAGCCAAACAGTTTCGTTTTTCGTGTAACATTTAACAAAGAGTCGAAGACACTGTGGCACTAAACCCCAAACCCTCTCACTCTACTCGTTCATTTGTCCCATCGCGCACAATGCCGGACACCCCGCCGCCCACCTCGCCACCAGCAGCAGCTGTTTCTCTGCCGCCGGCGCCGGCGACGGATCTCGCTAACAACAGCGACGGAAACCACCGCGATCCCAACCCCTACGACGACGCCACCGCCGAGGCGGTACTCCTCAAAACCCTTGCCGACCGAAAATACAAATCCGGCAAGCTCAAATCGGCACTCAAATACACCAAAAAAGCCCTCCGCATCTCCCCTCGTCTCCCTTCCCTCTCCTCTCTCGTCTCCGCGCTCCAAATCCTCTTCACTTTCTCCAAAACCCTAACCCTAGAAAACACGAACACGACATTCCCCGATTGGTATCGGGTTTTCGAAGTCGATCCATTCTCGGATATCGAGTCGATTAAGGAGAAGTGTAAACAGATGGTGGAGAGCCTTGTTTTGGAGAAATGTGAGCACGGTTCGATTAAGGAGGCGATTAGGGTTTTGGAGGAGGGAATTGGGGTTTTGGGGGATGAGGGGAAGAGGGAGGAGTATGATGAGATGGTTAGGGTTCGGTTGAAGAAGAAGGAGGAGAGGGAAAGGGAAGTGAAGAGGGAGGTGGAGGAGGAGGAGGATGAGGAGGAGAGGGTGGGGACGTTTTGGACGGCGTGTTCGAGGTGTAGGTTGTTGCACGAGTTCGAGAGGAAGTATGTTGGGTACGATGTCGTTTGTCCGAATTGTAACTTAGGGTTTAAGGCTGTTGAGGTTGAAGATGACCACATTGTCGAGGATGCGGAGGATAATGGAGAGGATGAGGAAAATGGGGAAGAGGATGGGGAGAATTGTATTGGAGAAGAGGAATGGGAAAGTGCGAGGAGGAGCAGGAGGATAAGAGGGATGAATGGTGGGATGTCGAGGAGGAGGTCTGTGTTTTCTATGACGACGACGAAGAGGAAGATGAGTGGGGTTGAAGAGTGGGAATGGGTTGAGAGGAGGATTGTTTGTGGGCTGTCGGTGTGGGATGGAGAGGAGATGGGGAATTTGGTCGAGGCAAAGGTGAGGAGTGCGAGTAGGAGTGGTGGTGAGCGAGGATTGGTTAAGGTGGTTGAGGAATCCAGGACTGGGAGGAGCAAGAGAGGGAAGGTTGATGAGGAGTTGACGTTGGCTGAGATACAATTGGCGCTGAAGCAGCATGCAAAGGAGGATGGGAAAGAAGTCGTGCTGAAGGGACAGGTATTTGGGGAAAATGGGATCGTGGGGTCAATGGAAAGCGGGGATTTGGTGGTTATGCCCGTTGAAGATTCAGACTTTTATGATTTTGATAAGGATAGAGTTGAGAAGAGCTTCAAGAAAGGGCAGATTTGGGCGATATATGATGACGACGACGGGATGCCACGACATTATGGGCTGATCAATGAAGTGGTTTCTGTGAATCCGTTTGAGGTTAGGATGAGTTGGTTGGATCTTCAAAATAATGGTGATGAGAGGTTGATATTGTGGGAGAACTTGGGGTTCCATGTATCCTATGGACGATTCAAGGTGGCGCGGAAGGATACTATCAATCTGCTGAATATATTTTCGCACGTGGTTGATTGCGATAGAGCAGCAAAAGAGGTCTATTGGATTTACCCGAAGAAGGGTTCTGTGTGGGCTCTTTATGCCGAAAGCTGTTTGGATATTGAAGAGAACGGTAACGCACATAAAGATAACCGAAGCTATGATATCGTCGTGTTTTTGACCAGTTATAATCCAATGTATGGCTTAAGCATGGCGTATCTTGAGAAGGTTGGTGGGTTCAAGTCGGTATTCAAAAGGAGGGATTTCGGGTTGAATTCTATCAAATGGCTGGAGAAAGATGATTTCAGGAAGTTTTCACATCAGATTCCTGCCAGGAAGCTTTCGGGCGGTGAGGTGCCGGATCGTTTGAAAGGCTGTTGGGAGCTTGATCCTGCTTCCCTTCCAGCTGATTTGCTGATGATCTCATATGAAGGGTAGGGCCTCTCTATGATTTGAATTAGAGAATGTCGAACTAACTACTGTTACGAGGTAAATGTGCTTGTTAGTTAATGTTTATGACGGGTCAGATACAATGCTGATGCTTGCTCACTCCTGTCATCTTTTGTTGTGATGCCGGACATATGTGGTGTTGAGTTAGGGTTTAGGACTGCGAATATGTTGTTTCATTCTAGTGTTATGTGTAAAGCTCCAATGATTTGCAGTAGGCCGATTGGAGGAATCTCTGCAGGATTTATAATTTATTGATGAATGAAACCTTATCAAATCCAGCCCAGTAGTCCTCCCTTCTTCCACCTGAAACCAGCAAATTAGTGAGGATGTAGGAGCAGGTTCGCAAACCGTCGTGTAAACTGTGCCGTAATTTCCTGCTGTTTTGCCTCGACGTGATTTCATATGCATAATCTCACTGGGTCGCTCTGAAGCATCGAGCTTGCTCTAGGTCCTGATCATAAGATTCATGAACATTGATCATATCTGTCGCAAGTAAAATCTGTGCTTTTGCCAGAGCATATATAAGCCTTGGACGGCTGTATAATTCATATAATTCATGAGAACTGTGGTTCTTATGTTTTCGTAGAACTTCATGTCATTGAGTTCGTTTGAAACACATACATTGAGTTCGTTTGAAACACATACAATATCTGAGCTGCTTATGGTTGCAAAGAAATTGAATCAGAATCGGCAGATTGCTTTGTGATGGGAATTCATAATTCATTTACCTTCCCCTCGTATTAATAAGTGTTATAAAAGATATGATTGATTTGGGACGAAAGAAAATGAAAAAAAGTTTTATTCAAAAGTGATTATGAAAAGAACTAACTTAGCAAGTTACTTGATACAACGAATATATATTTTACATTATATATATTACGAATATATATTTTACATGATATATATTACAACGAAATAAAAACTTATACATCAGTTTCGTCCTTATTTATTCACATTATATATGCACAATGCTATTTCTACCCATATTTATCCACATATAATATTATATTCCATTATAACATTAGTGACGATACTTTCCAAAAACATTACCGCATTGGAAATTTCAAGCTACTTTTGCTTTTTGTTTTTTTTTTTTTAATCCTAAAAGCTATAACATAAACTTACAAAGATAAGCTGACAGATACAAACCGGAGAAACAGCAAAACACATGCAACATCATTAAACAGCGTGCAGGTAATCAACATCTCTATATGTGGCCCTGAGGCGGCGGGTGATGAATATACCCAGGCGCCGCTCCGGCCGGCACAACCCCGGGTGCCACCACCGGCTGCCCGCCACCAACACCACCTTCACGTGCCGTCTCACCGAACCCCACCGCCTGTTCCCCGCCCATAACACCTCCACCTTGTCGAGGATGGTGCAACGGGTTATGATGATGAACAACACAGTGGTGCTGATGATACCGAGACTCTTTTTTCTCAAGCGTCTCCGCGGCATGCTCTGCCTTCTCCCGGTGCATCTCGGCCTTGGCTTCCGCTTCTCTCGCCTTCCTCCTCTGATGCGCCATCTCTTTCTCCTTCTCCGTCATCGCGGCCGCTTTCTCCACTTTCTCTTCGACTTTTGCTTTGTATGATTCGATGTTGGCCTTGGCCGTGCTCGCCATGTTGCTCACCTTCTCTTTTGCTTTCTCCATTTCTGCTAGGTAGAGTTTGGTTTGCGTACTGTACTCTCTTCGTTTTTTTTTCCCCATTCTGATGTATATATATGGGCTGGAGATGGAGGGGAATTTAATGATGAGTCGGTCGGGTATAACGTGTTGAGCATGCAGCGGCACGGGTGTAAGATTGCTTGATGGCCAGATCACTTCAGTTTGGTTACAAAGATGTGAAATGCTCAAAACAAAATAAGACATGGAGAAATGCTATAATAGCTAGTCATTTATGCACTTAATTTTTAATATTTTTTTTCATTTGTTTGAAGTATTTATCATAAATTTAAATGGATCCTATAAAAATTTAACAGTAAATTAAAATGAGAGAACGCCTAAGAAAAGAAAAATGTCAAAACTAATATCTATGATATAACTATTTTATATTTTATATTATTAAAAATATTATTGATCCAACATTAAAAAGATATATAAATTAGATCTATATCAATTTTTCACTATGATTTCATAAGAAGTAAGTAAATGAATCAAATCGATCAATTATTATTAAATAAATATAATAATAATAAATATAATAAAAAAATCATATATCCATGACCAATCAACATATCATAAGTAATCATAATTAATTAGAAGGAAAATATAATCCACCATAACTGTAATAAATATAAATTAGATCTATATCAATTTTTCATTATGATTTCATGAGAAGTAATTACTAAATAAACATAATAATAAAAAATATAATAAAAAATCATATATCCATGACCAATTGGCACATCATAAATAATCATAATTAATTAGAAGGAAAATATAATTCACCATAACTGTAATAAAAATAAGATATGATCTCATGAGCCGACGATGTTTATTTCGGACAAAAAAACAGGTCACATCACATCCTCCCCTAAAATGGTTCATCCATTCATCCAACATTCGTGCTCCCTAATTTCTTCGTCAGCCTCTACCATCTTTTCCAATCTTATGTTTCCAATAATTATTTTAAAAAAGATTAACAGGAATCCCCTGCTCAAGTTCCTCTCTTTTCGTGGCTTCTTTTTTTTCTCTTGTCTGAATCCCAGCAGAGAATTCCCAGATCGAATCATCGAATCAAATGAATGAATAACCAACGATGCGCACCCAAATCCACGCCGCCGACGCTGCCTCCTCCGACACCACCATCGCCGCCGCCTCTGCCGCCGTCGACAAACTCCTCCACCAGATCCACGACCGCATCCACCGCGTCAACTCCCTCAAATCCCGATCCTTATCATCGTCTTCATCTCGCATCTCCGTGTCGTCGTCGTCGTCGTCGTCGACGCTCGACGTGTCGCGATTCCTCCCCTTCGATCGCCTCTCCGCCGCCTCGCTACTCGACCCCGAGATCATCCCCTCCCTCCGCCCCCTCGACGCCGTCGAATCTTTCTCCGATCTCTACCGTTGCATAATCAAAGTATCATCGTCGACGATCGAAACTGCGGGCTTGTATCTCGAGCAATGTGCGTTGTTTCGAGGAATGTTGGATCCGAAGCTGTTTAGGAAGGGATTGAGATTGGTGAGGGAGAATGCGGTGGATGTGAATACCAAGGTCGTGACGGCGGCCTGGTTGAGGTACGAGAGGCGGGAGGATGAGTTGGTAGGGTCGAGCGCGGTGGATTGTTGTGGACGGAATGTCGAGTGTCCAAGGGCGTGTTTGAAGGCGGGGTATGCGCGGGAGTCGGTTTATGATCAATGTGATTGCAGGACACAGGTGATCGACGAGGAGAATCGTGAGGTGATGGAGATTGATGATGGCGAGGGATGTTCGAATTCAGATTCAGAGGAATTGGGATTTGATATGGGGTTTAGGGTTGGGGAAGTGGAGATTCGATGTATGAGGTATAAGATTGGGATGATGTCGAGACCGTTGAAGGCAATGTTGTATGGGGAATTTGTGGAGGCGAGGCGGGAGACAATATATTTCACGCAGAATGGAGTGTCTGTCGAGGGAATGAGGGCGTTGGAGTTGTATAGTAGGACGAAGAGGGTTGATTGTTTTGATCCATGTGTTGTCTTGGAGTTGCTTTCGTTTGCGAATAAGTTCTGTTGCGATGAGTTGAAATCGGGTTGTGATGTTTATTTGGCAGGGTTGGTGGATGGGTTGGAGAGAGCAGTGTCGTTGATGGAGTATGGGTTGGAGGAGACGGCATATCTGTTGGTGGCCGCTTGCTTGCAGGTGTTCCTGAGGGAGCTTCCTGGTGCGTTGCAGAATGAGAAGGTGATGGGGTTTTTTTGTAGTTCGGAGGCCGGTAAAAGGTTGTCCCTTGTAGGACATTGTTCTTTTCAGTTGTATTATTTCCTTGGCCAGATTGCAATGGAGGATGACATGAAGTCGAACACAACAGTGATGTTGTTGGAAAGATTGGTAGAGTGTGCAGCTTTGAAATGGCAGCGACAACTTGGGTTTCACTTATTGGGGTGTGTCATGTATGAGAGGAATGAGTACAAGGATGCCGAGAAGTGGTTTCAGGCAGCGGCTGATGCGGGTCATGTTTACTCCATGGTGGGTGTTGCTAGGTGTAAATATAAGCGGGGCCATAAGTACACGGCCTACAAGCTGATAAACTCGCTCCTCGCTGAGCAACCTCAGACGGGATGGATGTACCAGGAGCGATCCTTGTATTGTGTTGGAAAGGAGAAGATATCTGATTTGGACAAAGCAACTGAACTTGATCCTACCCTCTCCTTTCCCTACAAGTACAGAGCTATCCAACTAGCAGAGGAAAAAATGATAGGGGCAGCTGTCTCGGAAATTAGCAAGATTATCGGTTTCAAGGTGTCACCTGACTGTCTTGAACTGCGTGCTTGGTTGTCCATTCTACAGGAGGATTATGAAGGAGCTTTAAGAGATGTCCGCCCAATTTTGACTCTAGAACCGGACTACATGATGTTCAATGGCAGGTTACACGCAGAACAGTTTGTGGATTTGCTATGTTCTCATGTGCAACAATGGAGTCAGGCTGACTGCTGGATGCAGCTGTATGACCGATGGTCATCTGTCGATGACATTGGATCTCTGGCTGTCGTGCACCACATGTTGGCAAATGACCCAGGAAATAGCCTCCTTAGGTTTCGGCAGTCGCTGCTTCTCCTTCGGTAAGTTAATGACCGAGGATGTATATACTCTATTCCATTCATTGTGCTTTTTTAAGTGTTCTTTCTGGAGTGAGCTTGCTCATTTGTTTGGTTAGTTCATCAATGGAACCGCTAGGATTCTCTCTCATTGTTCTAATCATCTATATACAATTGAATGGACATTCATATAATTCAGAGGAGAATTTCAACCTAGTTTATCACCCTAATGGGACATGGTTCATGTTAATTCACAGGGTTGGCTCCTATATTTTGACAGACCTTGTGATTTTTGAAGCTGGTTTGATTAGGTCATCCTTGGTTATGAGACTTGTTGCACTTTATTTGTGATAGTCTCTTCTCTGCCATGTATTGCTTGAGGTGATCTGGATTTGCACATTTGCTGACGGTGGCTAGTAAACTGTAAACCAGTGGTTCTAAGGTTTCAAATTCCTGGGATTCCAGGGCACTAGATATGGTAACAAGAATTTTCACGGGTGAGCAGGGTGGCTCTAGGCAATTGGCAATCTTAACAGGACTAAGTTCACGCATTTTTGAAGGCATTTTTTTTAATCTATGCATGCCTTCTAACAGAATCCAGCACTTTTCTGTATGTTATACGAAACCAACAATGACAAATTATCAAGTTCTGCTTGGAATTTGTAGCACATATTGTTATCAAGCACTAACTCATCGGATGTAGTAAGTAAGGTTATTAGTATATTCTGGCTGCGAGAATTATGTTTGTAACCTTTTTTGTCGCAGTGGCACAATTATCATGTCATATTAGGGAACTATGTATAAAAACTTGGATACACTAAGTAAAAATTCCGCCGCTAATTCAGAATGATAAAATTTGTATACATTTAACTTATAATTTGATGCTAGGGTGAGTGTGTTCTTGGTATCTTGTTTTGTCTGTCTTCAGATTCTAATTCTCATAATTTGCCACATCAACAGGTTGAATTGTCAGAAGGCAGCGATGCGTAGTCTCCGGTTGGCTAGAAACTGTTCTACCTCTGATCATGAAAGACTTGTCTATGAAGGCTGGATTCTATATGATACGGGCCATAGGGAAGAAGCGTTAGCCAAGGCTGAAGAGTCCATTTCGATCCAAAGATCATTCGAGGCATTTTTTCTGAAAGCCTATGCCTTGGCAGATACAGATCTCGATCAGGAATCCTCATCATACATCATTCAACTACTTGAAGAGGCACTGAGATGCCCCTCAGATGGTCTACGCAAAGGACAAGTAGGTGTAGTTTCTGTAGAAATTTGGTTATGTGAGATGGTGCCACCATGATATAAACAATCTGCTTTTCTGCAGGCACTAAATAATCTAGGAAGTGTATACGTAGATTGTGAAAAGCTGGACCTTGCTGCGGATTGCTATATGAATGCACTAAACATCAAGCATACACGTGCTCATCAAGGTTTGGCACGGGTTTACCATCTCAAAGGTCAGCGAAAAGCTGCATATGATGAGATGACAAAGTTGATAGAGAAGGCTAGGAATAATGCATCAGCTTATGAGAAGCGTTCAGAGTACTGTGACAGGGACATGGCTAAGAAGGATCTTTGTATGGCCACTCAACTGAATCCACTGAGGACATACCCGTATAGATACAGGGCAGCTGGTATGTTGATGATCATAACACTCTAATCATTTTGCGGTCTTGTAGCAGTACTCGTGCATGTGCTTCATTGATTCTTCATGAGAAAAGCATCTGCTCTTTGTTGAATTTGAGTGCCTTAGCTTCGTGATTTTTATGAGCAACTTTCCGGCATATGAATCGTGCAGCATTTCTGTAACGCTAATAAACAGCAGTTAAAATTTCCCTCTAATTTCCTTCCAACTTTTACCAGCACTAGTTGTTTCAGTTGAATTATGTTCTCACCTCGGTATCACGGATCCTTTCCCCCTTTGGTCTAGTTCTAAGCTAAGCTTGACAAGGCATTAAACTGATGAGTGATCCTCGTGCATTTTGCAAATAAACCCTGTACCGCATTGTTTCAGACATTGCAGTTTTGGATTTTTAAACTCGTACTGATCATGGATGCATGTCTGCAGTTCTCATGGATGACCATAAAGAAGATGAAGCCATTGCGGAGCTCTCGAGGGCTTTAGCATTCAAGCCCGACTTGCAGCTCCTGCATCTGCGAGCTGCATTTCACGAGTCTATGGGTGACATTACTGCCACCCTCCGAGACTGTGAAGCTGCTCTTTTTTTGGATTCTACTCATGCAGATACCCTTGAACTCTACGAAAGGGCTCGGAAAAGAGCCGAGGATCAACAGCAATAAGGCGATTGGCTGTCATCATTTTTGTGGATATTTATTCTCTTCATACATGTTTCTGTATTCTGTAGATTGTGCTAGGAGGATGAAGAAGAAGATATACCTATCTCTTCCCTTTGTTTCTTCTTTTTGATTCTCTCCCGTGTCGTGATTGAATCCTCTAAACAGAGTGCGGTAGCAGATGAGGTGTAACATTATGTACATAGTTGTAACAAGGGCGGCTCGGTGCTGCTGGGAGATGGTTATAGTTGAAGATGCATAATTTTTGCTGCTGCTTCAGTGAAGTTGAAGAAGTTGTATTCGAGGAACTTGTACAATGTTAGTAATTCTATTAATGCCATCGGCGGGAATTTCAGATTTTTACAGCAGATGATGTTTGAATGAGAATCTGAATGTTGTGGTGGCTGTACACCAGACCAGTATTTACTCGGAAACTACTGCGAACCACTTTTTGTGTATTCATTTGTACTCTCTTCAATTTATCCATCAATTTTCTATGGACTCAAATTATGAAAATTCCTAAATCAATGACTACGACAATAAGAGATTCCGAACAGCGTTATCAAATCGATTGTCATTAACATTTCTCTATATTTGACGACTTCTGCCTAATGAACACAAGTAGCATTGCGAGAGAGATGTATAGAGCATTACGATTTTTTGCTTTTCTAGTTGGCTTTGCTTGCTTGAGTGATTTTGTCGCCTCTTTTTGCATGCAATTTCGGTGGTTCATGTTACGAGAGAAAAGTGTATACTGTACACAGGTATACAGAATTCAACCGTTGAATGCAAATATGTCGTGGAGATTAAAGTGCGTGGGTTCAATCTCATTGTTATGTTGGTCACGATAATGCTAATGTACCTTGCGGTTTTTGGGCGAGTCTACCTAATGTGAATTGGAAACCATTTAATTTTTTCTTTGGTCCAAAAACTCTTGTACTTAGATTTTAGCCATTCGAAAATAATTTCACAATGCAAACACTTTGTTAGTCTTTTTACAACTAACCAAATACAAGGTAGATTACACCCTGACATACAAAAAAGTTAGGTAAAAATACTTTGTTATACACTGTAACCACTACTATATTTTATACAAACCTTATATTTATCAAATATTGTTTTACTTTTCCCTCATTTTTAAATGAAACTACATTACTCATATTATAATTAGCGTGTGCCATATTGGTTGTTGTATCATTTTGGTCAAAAAATATATCGAGGAACTGATTAAGATCAACATTCCTTTTAGTTTAGTTTATAGTTAGTGCCGATGGTTTAGTTTTTGACAAAGTGATGTACTTATAAATACACACCATCTTAAATACAGTATACATTATCTAACCAAATGTTGCTATCTGAAAATGCTTTGTTTTTGTACATATCACATTTTCATAGTGTCCA
Source organism: Drosera capensis (assembly GCA_001925005.1). NCBI lineage: Eukaryota > Viridiplantae > Streptophyta > Magnoliopsida > Caryophyllales > Droseraceae > Drosera > Drosera capensis. The sequence goes on from LIEC01012428.1 coordinate 168,592, forward strand.
TGTCTAGGACTGTAAATAAGCTGAATTGAGCATGATTTTGGCTCGACTCGTTTCTATAAATATTAGACTTAGGTTTAGATTCAAGTTTGATTCAAGTCTAATCAAACCGAACTCACCGAACTTGTTTCATAAATGTTTAAAGCTTGAGTTTGGCTTAGTTCGACTCATTTATTCATTCGAGCCTAATCGAGCCAAGTCAAACTCGAGTTCAGTCAATCCGTACACAATATTAATAGAATTCAACATAAAATTCATTATTAAACTCATTGCAAAGTAATCCAAACCAATAAAATAGATAATGGAAAATTAAAAATTATATAACGTAAAACTCGAATGAGTTGTTACATAAAAATAAGATGTGCACAATACAAAACAGTGCCAAGAACATAACATAACAACACCGCAAAACATAACAATGAGGAAATAAGATTTATATCTCGGTGACCCAAAAAAAAAAAAAAAACAAATCCCTTGACAGAAAATCCTGAAAACAATTTTTATATGACTAGGAAATAATAAAAAAAAATCCTAAACCTATAGATATATTAATATATGGGAAACACGAGTCTTAAATATTTATATATGTATAAAAATTTAACATTGAGCCTTAAACAAACCCATAAATAAGCCGATTCATAAACTTATAAATGAGTTATATCGTAAATCTATCAAGTCAAATCATAATAGGTTTGGGATTGATTTATTTAAAATTTGACTCAAGTTTAATTCATTTTTTTAATAAATAATACTCGAATAAAACTTTTATTAAATTGAAACATATTCGTACACTACTTACAAGCCCTATCCATGACCGTAACCTGTAGATTGATATTATCAATTAGCTGTTGCAACTCGAGCAAAATCAAGCACACAAAGAAGCCATGACCCTATAAAAAAAACCCCAACAATCACCTCCATTTCCTCTTCTCCTCAATCAAACAAATAGAGAGCAGAATACCACCAAACCACACCAATTTCGCCACCAGCACACCCACCTTCATCCTCTTTCACCACCAAAATGGACCGCCATGATCCAACAGCGCCACCACAACACCACCTCCACTTTCACTACAACCACCACAATCACAGTCACCAACATCAACACCATCAACAACTCCCTCACAATCTCTCAACAACAACAACCCAACATCACCACCACCACCAAACCCAACAACGACAATCAACTCTCATGATCCCAACAAACCCACCACCACAAGTAAGAATGCCCATTTCACCCTCTCCCCCCCCCAACTTCCCCACGAGCCGATACCTCTTCAATTCGACCCAACACCACCACCAGGAACAACAACATCACCTTCAGGAACAACCCTTTAAGGTCGAGGCAGGTGGGTTGAGTATCGGGGATAGTGGTGGCGTTGGGGATCAAAGTGGGAAGAAGAAGAGAGGGCGGCCTAGGAAGTATGAGCCTGATGGGGGCAGCAATGTGGCTCTCAGGTTGGCTCCCGCGCCGGTTTCGGGGGATCTTGGAACAGTAGCGGGGAAGTGGGAGGCCGGAGAGACTCCGGACGGGCAGGGGAAGAAGCACAGAGGGCGGCCGCCGGGGTCTGGGAAGAAACAGTTGGATGCATTGGGTGAGTAAGGGTGGACTTAGGTTGTGGTGGTGAAGGTGTGATATTTTGTGGGCTGATTTTGGGGTTTTGAGATAGACTTGAGGGATTTTTTTAGGGTTTGTATGGGTAACCGTCGCTCTCCTTTGTTGGTAATTGGGATGAGGCTGCATACATTTCCTCCTCCTTAAACCATGCCTAAACCATGTCTGCAATGGGAATAATTGAATTGTTGTGAGTTTGTTGGGTGCAAACTTTGTGTTTTGTTGGATATGTTGAGGAACATTTGTTGATTGCTTGGTTGGCTTGTGCAGGTAATTGTGGGGTTGGGTTTACCCCGCATGTCATTCTAGTCGAAGCGGGAGAGGTATGTACGCAACTTGTCATGATGTCTTACGTAATGTCGTTGGCCATTGATTCGATTGGTGCTTTTGGTTTCTATTTTTTGTGATTATCTTTAGAAACTGGTGTATCTGGTCGTTTGCTATGTGCTCTTATGTTTTGAGATCATTTGCATCTTTATCAGTGTTGAGGTCTTGTATAAATTAGTTTGAACCCATCTTGCTAATCCGAAAAAAAGATATTCTGAAGTCATTTGTCACAATCAGCGTTATCTGATCCTTTCGGTTATGTGAAGATGATATGAAGTGATTTTATAGAGTTAGGCTAGATCCTTTGAGTTTTGGTCCAATTCTGTATGACTTTCAAGCAAGTGGTGAGCGTGTATACTCCAATCCAACTCTCAAGTGCCTATTGAAGATGTGTTTTCTGGTCGCTTGAAACTTGTTAAAAAGGGTCTTCCCATGGAAAAGGAATCTTGACTTTAGAACCTGGTTCTTTTATTAATCTAATTTGCGCTTCATCATTGCTTGAATCGTGTCATCTATTAACAATTTTAATTGATGCTTGTATTTTATTAATTAAGTTATCTTTTTTTTTTTTTTTTTTTTTTTTTTTTTAAAATCA